>JAPKLW010001777.1:56100-66359 GCA_026898455.1 Plectranthus barbatus | reverse complement strand
AATTAAATAACAACTCATGTTGTTGGCCGTAGATTCGAATCCTACAAGGGGTGTATACCAAAATTTAACGTTCTTGAGAGGAACTCAAACTTTCACGTCCAGATTAAAAGCCAGGTGGTGTGCCCACACTTTAAGTGTGAGGAAGCTCTAGATTCCAAGACTTGGCGAGTGCGCTAGTGGACTGGTGGACGTGGCATTCATGAGCTAGCAATAGATTGTTGACATTCTTGTAATCTCCAACTTAGTTTTTCCAGACTGCACATCTGAAGAGAGAGCGTAAGATGGTGTATTTACAATTTTGTTTAAGCTTTCTGCACTGGATTTAAAATTAAATACATCAAGTGTTGGAGTATTACTGGTAATTTGACTAAGTAATATATCGACATGATAAATAACCATTTTTTCGAACCTAAGTTAGTGCAGAACAACCAGCTTGAAGAGCCAACCTCAGTATTCTGCTGTACAAATTAACTCTGATTCGGTACCAACAGCATATATATTATATAATTATCGTATTGCACTTGATAAATGACTATTATAATGTAATTCTAAACTTGAGTTGTTTTAATTTATAAATTTTCATAATTTCTTAAATTTAAAATTTTAAAAATTATTGTGTAATCTAATTGTATAAATAAATATTTATTTAATGTCATAAGCAAATGATATAGATACGTAAAAATAATATTATACTTATGAGTGAATTTATATGAGACCATATTAAAAGTTGATATGGTAGATTTGTCGTTATAGAAATATATTTTAAAACATTGATGGGTTTTAATTTTTGGCTTGACGTTTACTGATGGTGTTGCACATTTATGATTATTACCACTCTTACGCAGAACAGTTTATTGACAAATAGGTTTAGCCGATTCAAATAAGGGACATTAGGTAGTCAATCTATATTTAGAGTTCCAACTGCATCAAGTTTGCTTCACGGTCAATTTCCTTGTGATTTCTATAGGGAAACAAAATATTCATTTCTTTATATCATGGCTTATAATAATTAAGTAAAATCATGAAGAAAAATAATATCTTCTCCAAAAACTAAGACTCGTGTAAGAAGCTTCAAAACTAACGAACGAGATCATGAATAAAATTGAAAAATTATGCAAATTTCAAAATTTTCTTACCAACAAAATCATAACACGGTTATGATTTATGCGGACCAATCCTTCATTCTTCCTCCTAAATATTAAAATAAGGCAAAAACTTGCGTTAGATACGCTTAAACGGTTTAGGCGGACTTTATCCATAATCTCAAATATGGTTTATTAATCCCCAATTAAGGTATATTATATAAATTTGGGTTGGGTTAATGGATAAAACACACCTAAACTGTTTTGGTGTGCCTAACCCGAGACTTTCCCTTAAAATAATAATAATAGTAAATTATAATTATTAAGTCTGGACGAAACTCATTCGAAACGGGACTCATATTGAAATTGAGAATGGTTTTTGAACACACTTTCTTTCCTTTTTCCTTTCTTTTTCCCTCTTTTTTCCAAGACAATTCTATTACAATACTCAACCATCTATAATAGCTTTTTCTTATGATTAAACTTACTGCTTCAATTCAATGATCAATTCGAATTTGTAGATGAGATAACGACTTATTGCCGACTTCAAAATTCAAGCAATAATAATAATAATAATAATACTAAATTATGCCAACTAAAAACGAGTTATAATAATTAAGGGAGTTTCAAAATACACGGCTTCTGTTGAGAGTAATTGGTGTGATTATATGAAAAAGTTTTATGTTATAAAATCTTGAAATCCATTTTTTTTTTTTTAACTATTTCCTTATCTGAAATAATAGAAACGAAGAGCGTGGTGGGAGTTTCATTATTATTGTCTAATCGTCTCAGTTCTGCAATTTTTTATCAACCTAATCCAACCACATGATTTGCCAATTTTACAATTTTTTTTTTTCAAAATAGATTACAATATGGTGGGATGTCGTTAGTATATTTAAGCACATCTCTATCAAATCGACAACACTGTTTTATTAAAAAAATTAGTTTTATCTTTTAAATATACTCAAATTACCGACTGATTTTATTAATTGCATCATTATTACGAAAGCTATTTTACATGTTTAAGTTATATAAAATCGAGAGTGACATTCTTGAATATTATTATTATTGATATTATGAGGAAGCGGACCAAAAACCACTTTCATCACTATACTTATTATGAGTAATTAGTTGAAATAAAGCTTAGGGATCAAACCCCCACTCGTTAATTATTCAGAGTATTATCAATTTATAACATAAAAAATAATTTAATTTAAAACTATTAGGTTTTAAATTCTAAATTAAATATTTATCTTTTAAATCTTAAATTAATAGTTAAATTACTATTCGTGTCATACATTAATAATACTCCTAAAAATTTACCCGAGTTTTAGTTAGAAAACACTCATATGCTATAAAAAATTTACAAATATAGCATAGCCATTTAACAAAAAAAGCTTACGACAACATTTTTAAAATTAGTAGGGATATAAACTGTCCAATAAAATACTGGATCAAATCATTTCATATTTATTAATTTTAATAATTATTATTGTGAAAATAAAAATTAAGTGTAATATAATACTCCCTCCGTCCCAGGACAGTCGCAACTTTTTCCTTTTTGGTCCGTCCCATAACACTTGCAACCTTTCCTTTTTTGGAAAGTTTTTATTAATTAATTACCCACTAAACCTACTCTACTCACACCCCACTATCTCTCACACCCCACTATCTTTCATAATCATTAACCTACTAATCATACTCCACTAACTCTTCTAATCACTTTTTCTTAACCTCCGTGCCCGGTCAAACGTCTCAAGAGACCCGGGACGGAGGGAGTAGAATATAATTAATAGTACTAAAAAAAAAGGCTTACTCCGCCAATTGATTAGATAATTAATATTGTTTTTATTTAGAATGCATTTGCTCGAGATCAAGAAGAAGAAGAAAAAAATAAAGAATATCAATGAAGTGAGAGAGAGAAGCAATTTAAAGGACCAGCGAAATAAATAAAAATTGTTTTTGGATGAAAATTGTTTGCCAACCAACAAGGTGTGAAGGCCTTGAAATTGAACGTTCTGATTTGGATTAGAGCTGGCAATTCGTGCGTGTTGGGTCGTTATCGTGTCGACCCATTAAGAACACTAGATTTCGTGTCGTGTTCGTGTTGTGTTCGTGTCGGATCGTGTTACATGATAATATATCGTGTTATCCAATAATTATATCGTGTTCGTGTCGTGTCGTGTCGTGTTCGTGTTACCCATTATTTATTTCTTAAAAGATTCTCGTGTTCGTGTCGTGTTCGTGTTGTGTTCGTGTCAGATTCATGTCAATATCGTGTTAACAGGTAATTACCGTTTCGTGTTAACAGGTAATTATCGTTTAAACTTGTAATTTTCGGATTCTTAACAGGTAATTATCGTGTTCGTGTTCGTGTCGTGTTTTGTCGTGTTCGTGTCGTGTCGAATCGTGTCGTGTTTAACTCCATTATTATCGTGCGGGTTCGTGTCGTGTTATCGTGTCGTGTCAGAAATTGCCAGCTCTAATTTGGATGCCGTCAAAAACTGTAGCGCACATGGCGCATGTTAACCCTTTTCAATCATATCACAACCGATTTCCTTTCAGTAAAAAAGTTCCAAGAACTTACCATCTCTGTACATATCCCACAATTAAAAAGAATAAAAAATCAGAGTTCTCCAATTAAAAGGGACTCGTGAATCTTGATCTATATAGATTTCGGACAAACCCTAGGATTCGATCACCCACGAGCCCTATATTTCACGGCCATTCATTAATTTCGTCAACAGAACTCATTTATCTGTTTGTCGCTTAAAAGAACTTGAGTAGGAGTTGTATTTTTAGTTTATTTTTTATTTTAATTATGTTTCTTGTTTGGTGTTATTGCGATTGGTAGTGAATCTTGATTGCCATCCAAGTGTTGTTGTTCCTGAACTTTGTTTTCTCAGTCTTGGATTATTGTTCAGTTCAGACATTGACAGTTTGGGTTGCGTCTATAAATTGTGATTTGCTAGATTGTTCACCAGATATATCGATTTTTCTTGTTCTTGATTTTTGTCAAGTGGGTCCGGGATTTTTTGGCGAACTCAGCATTGCTTGATGTTATTTGGCATTTTGGGTTCTAATTTAAGTTGGTTTGTTGCGCTGAAGTGATAAAGATCCGAGCTTTGAGTTCGAAGGTTGTCTTTGGAGATTGGATTGTGGTGGGTAGTTGGAGAAAGTGTGGATGAGGGAAGGGTGAAATGAGTGGTGAAGTTAGGGAATTGAGGGGACAACAATGACTACAGGGTCATTGGGTCTTCGATCTTCGGGAAGTTATGGATCATTGCAGCAAATCCAGAACGCTGCATTTTGTTTGCCAATACAAACTACACCACCCATCTCACGGAAGCCGCCTAAGATGCTCAAGGAGAAGGACAGACTCTTCCACTGGATCGTCAAGTTCGCCCCTAGAAAGAAGATTGGAATGCTGCTGTTGTGTTTTGTGTCGCTCATCGTTTTCATGTGGGTTTTGATTGTTGGCAAAGGTTTGGCCTCCTATTCTCCATCTCTTACCGTTGTTGTTCTTGATTGATAGCTTAGTTTTTTTCCAAATGAATAAGCATATGATTTGGTGGAGAAACAAGACTTTGAAGCTCCTGTGCTACCAAATTTAACTATGGAAATTATGGATAATATCTGAAGAAATTGTGTGGTTTGCATTACTTACAAAGCTTGATCTAGTATGAGTAGAGGTTCACCTACTGATAACAGTTTCAATGCTAAACCTGCTTTCAAATATGAGCTTGTTTTACATTCAGATTAACATTTTATAATCGACAGAGTTATTAGTTAGAAGATTTCCTTTCTAAACATTATGGGGTTCCTATCCAGGTGAGGAGGCTCGGGAAAGCATTATCCCAAGCATAAATCTGTTGATAACAGGTGCGGAGGTTCACCAACTGATGACAGTTTTAATGTTAAACATGCTTTCAAATCTGAATTTGTTTTTAACATAGTATTTTTACTGTTGAAACTTGACAAGTTTAAGAGATTTCTTTGCTAAGCGATGTAGGTTTGCTATCTTGCAGGTGAGGAAGCTCGAGAAAGCATTATTCCACGCATACATATAGGATCTGCACCAGCCTCGGAGGAGAAAGTTAACGTGAATGAAAGTTCCCAGTCTCGAACTCTAGAAGTGCTAGGGAGTGCATATGCCACCTTGCTACCTCCTCCTCCACCAACTGTATATTTTACTGGATACGAACTCCCACCTGGGAATCCATGCGAGCATTTTACATTACCTCCGCCTCCAGCAGATAAAAAGAGGACAGGACCACGTCGTGAGTTTTCTCTTCTTCGTTCTTTAAAAACTGGTGTTGGACATTGTCTGTGATACTATGTGAATACTGAATACCCCACCAATCTAAGACTTCTTTTGTGGATTCTTGTGTATTTCTCATTGCAGCATGCCCTGTATGCTACCTGCCTCTGGAAGACGCTGTTGCTCTGATGCCAAATGCATCATCTTTTTCTCCTGTCATAAAGGAGTTGACATACATTCATGAAGAAAATTTAACTAAATCTGAATATGGAGGGTCAGAATTTGGTGGATATCCTTCACTGAGACAGAGGAGTGATTCCTATGACATAAGAGAGTCAATGAGCATTCACTGTGGGTATGGTAGTTTCTTTTTTGGGATGTTTAGTGTGACTATTTAAATTATATTGGTTTATCTTTAAGGCACTATTTTTATTTTGTTTTCCAACTGATCAGTTGTGTGTTTTCTGCTTGATTTGACTTTTTTTTTAAATTTTTTTTTTTTGCAAACTTGTACAAGGTTTGTCAGAGGAGTGAAACCTGGTCATCAAACAGGTTTTGACATTAATGATTCTGACCTTATTGAGATGGAAAGTTGTCGAGGAGTGGTAGTCGCATCTGCAATATTTGGTACTGGCCAGCTAGATGGTGTTTTATTTACTTTTTAAAATCTTTTTATTAATTAATATAGGTGATTCATATTGACCAGGTGCATTTGATTTAATACGGCAACCGAAGAATATCAGTGAATATACCAAAATGAATGCATGCTTTCATATGTTTGTGGATGAAGAAACAGCAGCCTTTTTAAGGAACTCCTCAGAGCTAGGCAGTGACCAGAAAGTTGGGCTGTGGAGAATTATTGTTGTCCATAACCTTCCTTATTCTGATCCAAGACGCAATGGAAAGGTGCCGCTATCAGTTTTTAAGTTCTGGCCTAAAAAACTGACCAATTATATGTTCATTGTGGTGGTTGTGATTAAAAATGGGGGAAGCGGTGTTGCAGACTAAATTCCCATGATTAAGATTACTACATCTATATCCTTCTTCGAGTAACATGAGGATAAGTTTGTTATGGGTAAAATTATTTTTCTTTTTTATAAGTGTTAGATCTTTTCCATTAAGATTATAAAGTTTACACTCATGTGATTCATCTTGGATGACAAGTCATATTCATTTGATAATTTAATTTACTGGTAATGTTTTCACCATGGGCACTAATAACCAAAGGGTTTTGTTTTAGAAACCTTTGTTTTATGTTCTTATATGAAATCTTGATAATCATAGTCAGCTGAAGTTGATTGCAAAATGTCATACTACGTTGTTGGTATCATTTAGGTCTTGTTTGTTTGGCTCTATGAAGGGTTTAAGAAGCAAAAACCAGACAGTTATCCTGTACACGTGTGAAGCAGAAGTTGAATCATTATAAGAACTAATGGCAACTACCTTGTGTAGATTAAGGACATAAATCTGGAAGTATATGAATGATTCAAATCCCTTAATATTTTTCCTTTACCATATTATATTGAATCTGAAGTTTGTTTCCCCAGGGCTAGTGTCCTTTTCCTGTTCTTGTGATTAGTAAATGTTCGACAAGGGATCACCCTTTTCTATATTTTTCTTGAGGGGTTTATTGTTGCCTTTATATCTATAGTGTGATGATCATCCCCAGAAGATTACTCTAATGAGTAATTCCAATATTGATTAAATACCAGGTTGCTAATTTTCAAAATGTTAACTTGGTGGCTTTCTGAAATGCTAATTGCATCTTGGATGACTGGCAAACACTACTGACTGCCGCTTGGATTCTCAATTTCGTGGTATTATCAAATATGTTTATATATGTGAACATAGACTTATATTTAGCTTGTTCTGTCATGCACACTTCAAGGTATAATTGTTACATTATAGTACATTGTATATGGTTAGAGTCTCTGTGATGCTTCATCTAGCTCCAATTTCTGTCCATTCAACTTGAGCACAATTTATGTCAGTGTAACTGGTGTCTGATAACTATTAACTGAGTTTTGCTTTTGCGTTTATAGATTCCCAAACTTCTACTACATCGGCTTTTCCCCAATGCTCGGTACTCACTGTGGATTGATGCTAAACTTGAGCTGGTTGTGGATCCAATCCAAATCCTTGAAAGGTTTGTCTAACTTGGTAGAAGTATCTGTATACAACAATACTTCTATTGCCACATATTATTTCGGTTGTGGTCTCGCCTCGGGCAGTATGATTCCCAGCGCAGAACAATTTATTCAGGATCAATGGGCTTAGTTTTATTTTGTTTCAAATTCTGGAAAGTTCCAAATATGGTTGATGATTCTCTTGAAAACGCGTAATCTACTACAATCTGCACTCTTTCCTTGTACCAAACTGTCATCCACATGAAGTTTATTCTGCTAATGCTACAGATTTTTGTGGAGGAAGAATGCAAGCTTCGCGATATCAAGGCACTATAAGCGTTTCGATGTGTTTCTAGAAGCGGAAGCTAATAAAGCAGCTGGGAAATACGATAATGCTTCCATCGATTTCCAGATTGATTTTTACAAAAAGGAGGGCTTAACACCATACTCTTCATCAAAGTTGCCCATTACTAGTGGTATGTCTATCCTTCCTTTCCTTCTTGCATTCCAATTTCTAGTTTCTAAAACCCGGTTTCGGATTTCCTCAACACTGCTGAGTGCTGCCTGCAGATGTTCCTGAGGGATGTGTTATTGTTAGGGAGCATATTCCAATCACCAATCTCTTTACCTGTTTATGGTTCAACGAAGTCGACCGTTTTACTTCGAGGGACCAGATCAGTTTTTCCACTGTAAGAGACAAGATCCGTTCTAAGACTAACTACACCATCAACATGTTCTTGGACTGTGAGAGACGCAACTTTGTGATCCAGGTAATGTTTTTTTTAACTCTTCCACAAATCTTTTATTACCAGAATGCGACGTTCATAATTGTTAGAATATTGTCCTACATCGGTCTGTTAGTGAGCTCTTATCGTGTATAAGAGCTGTGTGGGGCACCCACTCCTTTTGAGTTGGCTTTTGGGATGAGTTCTACCCAAGCCCATTTATCAATGATCACGAGCCGGGTCGTTGTATTATCATTCATGGCAAAACTACTTATTTTATCCATAAAATTTGAATTTTTGTCAATTTTATCCTAAATTTTACTATTGATTATAAATCTTATCCCACATAACACACGACTTCAATTTCTTGCTGATTCACATGTTTTTCTTCCACGTGGATGTTACATCAGCGTACACATGGATATTTATTTAATATTTTTAGATAGGAAATTATCAAAACGACGTCATTTCGTTAAAATTTAAAAAAAATCAGCTATTAAGAAAATAAATCGGGAATCAGACGTTTGTTATGTGGGATGAAATTCATAAACATGAGTAAAATGTGGAGGATAAATTTGATAGAAAGAGAAAACTCGGGATAAAATTGATTAAAACTCATTTTATCGGAATAAAATAAGTAGTTTTCCCTATCATTCATTGCCTGTATTTGGAGGTTAACTGGTGTTCCTCTTGCAGGGCTACCACAGAGACCTGCTGGAGCGCTGGCTGCCGCCACCCGGAGAAACCAGTCTCGTTCATCCTCCGCCACCCATTACCACCACCGGCAACAATATCCAATTGCCGGCTGTTGCTCTAGCGGACAGCATCGCAAACAGTCAAACTAAGAAGGTTCCGGTGAAGCACGGGAAGGAGAGGCGGTCGAGGCGCCACCGGAGAGTGATTGCTGGCAGCAGAAATGGCAGCACCAGTTCAAATTTTGTGTAGGCAAGATTGCTAAATTCTTTCCTCCCCTGCTTCAAGATCGGGGTGGGGTGGGGTATGTGCATGATGAGAATGATAGAGGATATTATTCAGTATAAGATTAAAATTTCTTCTTCTTTTATTATATATATGTATGTGTGAACTGTCCAATTCTTACAGGTGACACATTTTGATCCATTTTTTGATGTATATATACAATGATTCTAATAATTATTATCTTATGGTGTTGCTACTTGCTGCACGCCCTTATATAATTATAATTGGTTTCTCGTTTTGTAGTTTTTTTGATTATATTTTGATGATGAAGATAGTGGAAATATTAGATCATCTCCGGCAGCATCAATTGCATATTCATTTCTATTTTGGTGTAACATGAACAGTGCAACCCTATTTTTGCAGATGCACTGTTCCCAACTTCCCATCTCCATTTTGCATCCTTTCTTTTATGTTTTTATTTTTGTTTTCATTTGTGGCCTTTTTTTAACTTTAAGATTTTTCATCCCATTTTGTTTGTTTTATGCTTGTATATTTTTTCGTTTTTTATTATTATTATTTTTCATCATTTTAAGATTATGTATGCTTTAATTATTTTTAAATTTTGATACAAAATTATAATACAAACTTTATATTTATTTAAACATAAACCAAATACATTATATTACTCTAGACACAATTAAAGCACTCATAATATAATAAAAACTTAATAAAATAGCACATAAAATAAAATACAATAATAAAATGATTGTATGATTGTAGTGAGATATGTAAAATAAAATGGTTATTGTGTATGAAAAATTATTTTATTTATAGTCATATAATTTATTTAATTATAAATTTATGAATTTTTAATTAAATAATTTAAAATTTTAAAATAAATATTAAAATTATAACGGAAATATAATACAATAATTCGATTAAGAAAATTAAATGAATCGTAGAAGAATCAAAATGGAATATTCTATGGTGGAGGAAATATAGAGTTGACTGTTGGAGATGAAAAATGAAAACTGCATATTTTACTGCAAAATAAAATAGAGTTAGCTACATTATAGAATTTGCTGCTGGAGATGGTCTTACTGTTGGTCCCGGATTATCAGGGTATAACTTGGCAGCGGAAAATGTG
>JAPKLW010001777.1:0-55700 GCA_026898455.1 Plectranthus barbatus | reverse complement strand
GTCAATAGCTCTACTCCATGCTGATGAACAGTGTCAGCATGAGTCTTTGTCAGTCGCTTTTGCTGGTGAGACTTCTCTCAACTGGTAAGCACATCTCATGCTGGTGAACAGTAGCCAGCATGAGTCTTGATCAGCTACGACTTACAACTCAAAAGACCTAAACAGGACTTTACATTTGAGACTAGAGCTATTCTAGAGACAAACTGACGCTGGTTGGACTTAGGATTTGATCCACCAAAACACTTAAACACCAAATCAAAGATCTAAGCTATCAACTGGGGAAGGGAAACTTAGATAATTTTCCCAACAATTTCCCCCTTTTTTGGTGCGATCAAAGCCTAACCAGCGAGCACTCAGCTGATGAGGAAAGTTACAGAATATTTCAGGGTTTTACAAGTAAACCTATCAGATCTAAACCCATGAAAATACTTCCTCACATCAGCTCTAACCTAAGGATCTTCCCCCTCAAACTGGGAGAGATATTGCTCGATTAAATTATGAAGTAAGAATCTGAGCCAGGTTAGAATTAAAAAATACCAAATGGAGTGCTGGTGCTGATTACACAAAATGTGTAAGTTCAGCTGGTAAGTAAAAATCAGTAGACATTAGTTGGACAATGAGAAATTGTCGTCAACCCGTCAGTAATCAATCCATTAATGATGTGAAATTACAAGTACAGGAAGGACAACTGACTAGTCTAGAGATACGAATACTTACAACAAAATGAAGAAGCTAGACTATGGCTGAGAAGATGATCCTGGTGATTGAGTTCTGCTGGTTAAGGACCTCAGGATCTCAGTGAGCGCTGCCATATCTTGTCTGCTCTTCTCCCTTTCCTCAGCAGCTATCCTCCTCTCCTCTTCAGCAAGGCGAGCTCTCTCAGCCTCAGCCCGTGCTCGCGCACTTTCCCCCTCTTGGATCCGCGCCAAAAAGGAGGACACTCCAGCGGTGAATGACTCCATCTGCTGAGTCATCTCGGTTTGGAAGCTGGCAAAGCGTTGGTCCATCCTGGCATCAATGATTGTAAGAAGCTGTGCAGGGGGATGGATCTCGGAGATAGGCTGTGCTGAAACTTCAAGGGAAGAGGAGGGTACATCAGTTGCGGAAGGAGCCGCTGCTGGTTCAGATGCAGCTGATATCTCCATCGGGGCTGGCTCCTCCGCTGGCACTGCAGCTGCAGCTGGTTGCTCTGCTGGTACATCAGCTGCTGCTGACTCCTCTACTTGTACTTCAGCTGGCTCCTCAGCTGATTCCACCACTGGCACTGTGGCTGGAGCTGGCTGGACTTGTTCAGTGAATTCCACCACTTGCCAGTCCATAGAATCAGGGACGAGATCGCCCGAGACAATAGGAACATGAGGGACGGCAAGGGTCAGCCACAAACCACGAGAAGGATCCTCCTCCACTAAGTGGTCTACCAGCAAGGCGCAGGCAGCCATGTCGAACAGGATAGCATGGTAGGGAGGGATCCTCGGGAGGGTAACCAGCACTTTGAAGCGTCGGAGCGCGTACGTCAGCTGGTACCCCCGACTGGTGACTCGGAACTGGAGGAAGGGTAACTTGATCCTTTTCATTGGCGGGAGGCCGGAGCTTCCAGTCAGCTGCCTATACTCTGCAATCTTCAGCAAGCGGCGCTTGATCCTCCTTGTAGACAGCTGCTGGGGGCAATCAGGATCAGTGCCCATGAAAGCATTGGCCCACTCCTCCTCCGCTCTCCAGTAGCCAAGACCCAGCCTGGCATAAAGGACCGCCCGCTGCTCCACAGTCAGCAGGCGCTGGCATCTGTCAAAAACTTTCCACCTCCGGAGCTCCATACATAGGTCCGGATCCACCCTCCAGAGACGTCGGAAGTTGGATATCATCTCGTCATTGACGGCATTCTCCACCTCAGCCGTGATGTTCTCTGCATACTCATAGAGGGTGGAATTGTAATATTCCACTGGCTGCAGGGGCAGGCACCAGTCAGAGATTCTGGAGGCATATATCGACTGGTGGGGGAGTCCGCTGAAGGGTATGATGTTGAATGCTGAAGGCTCAGGCACTCGTGAATTATAGAATGCCATCTCCCCGCGCTGCTCCCAGCGGTGCACCCCTGTCACATGAACCTGGAAGGCATCCTCATCAACCAGTTGATGCTCTTGGATGCAGAGCATATAAGGTCGCCTTTCAGTTCGTGCACCCCTAGCTGGTGAGGAAGAGGATGCTGCTGGCCGCCCGGAAGTTGATGTCGAGGCATCTGTAGATCGGGGGCGACTGGCAGAACGTCGAGCCTTATCATCAATATCGGGAAACAGATCCCTGGGCTCCATCCTCTGCACCATGGAGTGAGATACCACCTCCTCAGCTGGCTCCTCAGCCCTTGGTTCTTCTGCATCCTTGGATTCAGAACTGACATCCGAGAAGCTCGCCAGTTGTACCGGGGTGATCGCCCGCTCTTCTTCTCCTCCACTGGCACCCCCTTGCGCGGCCAGTGGGTCTACTGCAGCTCCTCCACTGGCTTCCCCTTGCACAGCCAGTGGGACGTCGTCACCTCCACCACCCCCTTGCACGGGTGGAGGGACATCAGCGGTTTCCTCCTCCGGCTGGTACTCATCCACAAGGGATAGTACATCCTTGTCAGCGCCCATCACCAGCAGGCGTTCAAAAGTTTCTTCAGATAAGATTTCGCCTGGTGCTGGTGCTGGTGGCCTTGTGGTTTCGAGCGCTTTTCCTTTGCCCTTGGCCGCCAGACTCATCTGCTCAGCTAGCTCTGCCTGGCGCCTGGCCTCATGCTCAGCCTGCACCTTTGCAAAGGCTTCATCGCGGGCTGCCAGCTCAGCCTCTAATCTTCGCTGGTCGGCCAAAGCCTTGAGCCGTGCCTGGGCCTGCTTTTTCCTCACAATGGAGGCTTGTTGCTCCTTCTTGGCCTGCTCTACCAGCTTCTGAGCTCTTGTTTGGACCCTCTTCCTCTTCCGGGTCATCCTCTCCAGCGTCTCTTCCTCAGTCAGTCCCAGAACAGACTTCTTGACTGGGATGGAGATCTTCCCAGACTCCGGGTCATATGCAACAGCTGACGGTGGCTGCTGGTGCTGGGAAGTCTTAGGCTTCTTGTGGGTAGGCTTCTTGGTGACTGGTACCAGTTGTACGTCTCTTGGGTGGATACCAGTCGCCTCAGCCACCGCGCTTTCCATGGTTTCGAAGAGAGACTCCATCTCCATCTTCCTCTTCAACTGAGCCCTGGCCTCTGCAGTCAGCGGGAGAGCCACAGCTGGCACTCGCTCCCCCAGGTCTTCTGAGTCCTCCTCAGAGACGACCTCAGCAGGGTCCACAGCTGACTTCCCTTTTAGCCTTCGAGGCTTCTTGTAATCTGGGCGGGGGAGCTTCACCTTTGTGGCTGGTATGAAGTCGGAACCAACCAGCTGTTCCCCCTGGTCCACGCCATCACCCAACTCCATCTCCAGGATGTGGCTGATCCTCAGCCCGAAAGATACGGCGTGAGCAAAACTGCCGTCAATCGGAACATTGGCGTTCCTGTCTACATTCTCCAGCAACCGGCCGAAGAAGAACTCGGCCCAGTTGCCCTCAATCCCATCGACCAGCGCGCACATCACTGAAAACTTGCGCAGGCTCAGCTCAGCATACGAACCGACCTCACATTGGAGCATGCGAACGACGATGTCGCATACCATCTGCCAGTAGTCCTCCATTTCGGACTTCCTCATACCAGTCCGGAAGACGGTGACTTCTGCCCTCTTCCATTGCACCCACCTCCTTCGGAACTCCACCGTATCATCCTGATGATACGTGGCCACTTCCTCTCCTTCATTTCTCAGGCCGAAGAGATTGGCGAGGTATTCGGCGGTGACGGTGATCAGGTGGCCGAACACCGATGTAGTGAACGACTTCCTGTCGTCAGCAATCACGGCCCGAGCGTAAAACTCGGCTACCATGTGTGGATGGAAGGTCTGGGGTGTCGCCGTCAGGTATTGTCGGAGCTCTTCTCGGTCAATCATCTCCATCAGCTCCTCCCCATGATGCTTTAGGGCTAGCTTCGCGTTCAGAATCTTCTCCTTCTGAACCTGTGCCGCCCTAATCTCCGCGTTGGATAGTTGCCGCCTGGTCGCCGGCTTGTTCAACTGAACCAGTCGAGCGAACGGAAGGGTGTAATCTATATCTTCGATCTTTACGATGCCAGTATACGTTGGCATATGGGCTTCAGCGAGGGGTAGGTCTGGTGGATCAGACGAGGATGATGTAGAAGTAGATGGAGGGTTATCAGCTGTAGGTTGAGAAGATGATGCCATAACTTCAGAAAATATCAAGGAAGTTGAAGGAATATGAACAGATTTAGGGTTCTGAAATTTGGGATTGTAAAGGTTAATCCGATGAGGGGTCTCGAATATTTATATTCGAGTCCATGCAAGATCAGACGACCAGGATCAACGCTCAGCAAGCGGGGATCGACGGTCATCAGCAGGCCCGGTTCCCTGTGTTGACGAGTGCGGTCGTGCGTCACGACGTGGAGCTGACGTGGCGCGCAGCAATTGGTGGCAACCAAGAGTCGGACTACGCAGCCACTGTGCACATTAAATGTGGCATTAAATGCCGCATTAAATTCTCAGGTTCGCACACGCCAAGGATTTGAACAATCCCGCCTTTTCTGAGACAGCTGGTATGACTGGTCATCAGTAGCATATACCAGTTGCATACTTCCCCCTAACTGGTTGGCCTCTTCATCAGTTAGCAACTGATACCACTTGCTGATAGTACTTGCTGCTGGCAAACTTCCATCAGTTATCAGCTGGCAACTGGAAAGATGGAAAATTGAGCGCTTGGACTCAATTTTATTCCGCATAATCTTCTCTTCTCTTGGAATTGGGAGCTGGGACCCAATTTCGCTTCAACTGATGGCCTATGCTGGCAAGATTCCGCCAATAGACACCACTTGTTAGATAGAGATACCACTTAAATAAAAACAACTAAGAGCTTGGACTTAGTCGTAATCAGCGTCCTCCAGAAGATCAAGAACAGAATGAGAGCTGGGACTCATTCTTCCTCATCATTGGGGCTCACATCAATCTCCATAAGACCGAGTTTGATACACAACTCCTTGAATCTTGCTTCTGGCAGTGGCTTGGTGAAGATGTCAGCCAGTTGATCTTCAGTTCTGATATAGTCCACGCTGACATCCTTCTTCTCGACATGATCACGAATGAAGTGATGTCGAATATCTATGTGCTTGGTTCTGGAGTGATGAACCGGATTCTTCGTGATGCACATAGCACTGTTGTTGTCGCAATAGATTGGAACACAGCCAGTGTCCACTTCATAATCCTCCAGTTGTTGCTTGATCCAAATTATTTGAGCACAGCAACTGGCAGCAGCAACATATTCAGCCTCAGTGGTGGATGTAGCAACAGAGTGCTGCTTCTTGCTGAACCAACTGATCAGCTTGTGTCCTAGAAACTGACACGTACCACTGGTACTCTTCCGGTCAATACGGCATCCAGCGAAATCGGAATCAGAATATCCAATGAGTGTAAGCTCATCATTCCTGGGATACCATATTCCGAGAGATTCAGTCCCCTTCAGATATTTCACTATCCTCTTGGCAGCTTCCATGTGTGACTTCTTCGGATTTGCTTGAAATCTGGCACACACTCCGACTGAATAAGAAATATCGGGTCTGCTGGCTGTGAGATAGAGAAGTGATCCAATGATTCCTCGGTAAATGGTAGGATCAACTGATTCACCTTGCTCATCAAGAAATATTTGACAACTGGTGCTCATAGGTATTCTGAGGGACTTAGTTTTCTCTGGGCAATATTTTTGGATTAAGTCCTTCGTATACTTCCGCTGGCTGATAAAAATTCCATCAGCTGACTGCTGGACCTGGAGTCCGAGAAAGTATGTTAACTTGCCCATCATACTCATCTGAAATGATGTCTGCATCAGTTGAGAAAACTTCTCGCAGAGAGTTATATTCCTTGATCCGAATATGATGTCATCGACATAGATCTGCACCATTAGCATGTCACCACCATCCTTGAGAAGAAAGAGAGTCCTATCAATCTTCCCTTTCCGAAATCCATTGCTGGTGAGGAATTGTGACAGCATTTCGTACCAAGCCCTGGGCGCCTGTTTCAATCCATACAGGGCCTTTCTCAGCTTGTACACCTTGGTGCCAACTTCAAAGCCTGGAGGTTGCTCGACATATACCTCCTCTTTTAGCTCGCCATTCAGGAAGGCGCTCTTCACATCCATCTGGAACACTGTGAAGCCGTGATACGCTGCATAAGCAAGGAACAGTCGTATCGCCTCCATTCTGGCAACTGGTGCGAAGGTCTCATCGAAATCGATCCCTTCACACTGCCTGTAACCTTTGGCGACTAATCGAGCTTTGTTTCTGACTACAGTGCCAGTTTCATCTCGCTTGTTCTTGAAAACCCACTTGGTGCCAATCACTGACTGATGTGATGGTCTCTCCACCAAGTCCCAAACGTTATTGCGAGTGAATTCTGCAAGCTCCTCTTGCATGGCATTGATCCAATCGGCAGATTCGAGCGCCACTCCTATGGAAGTAGGTTCCATTTGAGAGATAAAACAACTCAGGAGTGCACTGCCGTGTCGAGTCTTAATAGAACTTTCCGGATCACCGAGAATAGCATCGGTTGGGTGATCCCTCAGCCATTTGGGAGGACCAGCGACTGCTGGTGCCGGCTGTGAACTAGGTTCATCTGTCCTGACGACTGGTGCTTCCACATTTCCACCAGTCGGAGCTGGAAGAATAACTGGCGGTTGAACATCACCAGTTGGAACTGGAACTTCAACTGCTGGTTGATTTTCACCAGTTGGAACTTCTTCATCAGCTTCTCCGTCTGACTGGCTTCCTGAACCTTCACCAACGTTGTCAGCATGGACCGGACTGGCTTCCTGAACCTTCACCAACGTTGTCAGTCACCAACGCTTCTCCCCAGAAACTCTGTCCCAAGCCGGACTCAGCCAGCATGGACCGGACTGCTTCTTTCAGTGTCTTGTTCCTACGTTCTGCCAGTCCATTCTGCTGCGGTTGCCTTGGTGTAGATCTCTCATGTTTGATCCCGCCCTCCGCGCAAAAATCCATCAGCAGACTGTTGCAGAATTCAGTCCCATTGTCCGAGCGAATTCGCTTCACTACTGCTTCGCGTTGCTTCTGCGCTTGGATGATCAACTCAGGAAGAATCACCTTCACCTCATCCTTTGTCCTAAGCAACTTGACCCATGTATAGCGCGAGTAGTCATCAACTACTACCAGCGAATATCGCCTTCCTCCAATGGTTTGCGGCGTTACTGGTCCAAACAGGTCCATATGTAACAGCTCAAGTACCTGACTGGTACTGGGGCAAACAGGTGACTGGCTCTTGAAGGACTTCTTGGTTTGCATGCCTTGCAAATTCCTTCCTTCTTGAACCCGCCCTTGGGAAGACCATCTACAAGATCATGCTTGGTTAGATAGTTAATAGTTTTGAAATTCAAATGACTTAACCTTTTGTGCCACAGCCAGTTAGTCTCCATGGAACTGGTGGCCATAAAGCATGCATCGGTCTTCCCACTCTGCCAGTCAACGACATAAAGGCCTCCTTTCCTGACACCTTTCAGCTTGGTCTCACCAGAATCTTCATTCTTGATCTGGCACCCAGACTTGTCAAACACAATGGTATAACCATTGTCGCACAGCTGACTGATGCTCAGGAGGTTGTGCTTCAGGTTGGTAACAAGGGATACGTTCACAATTCGAACATCATCCTTCTCGATGCAGCCCTTGCTAATAACTCTGCCCTTGGAGTTATCACCAAAAATGACTGGAGGTCCTCTGACCTTGGTGAGCTCAGAAAACAGGAACTCCTCACCAGTCATATGAGCGGAGCAACCACTATCAATGATCCACTCGCTCGACCTCTGAAGCTGACTTGCATGACCTAGTTCCTGCAAGAAAAATAGAATCATTTAGGTCCCCGATCATCAGCGGGTCCTGCAGGGTTAGATCTCTGGATCATTCCTTTCGGAATCCAGACTTGTGTGATCTTCAGCTTGGTGTTACCCTTGCTGACATCACCTGTGGCCTTTCCCTTCCTTCTAAAATAATGCATGGTTTTGGAAGGTGTGGCTGTGTGTGCAGATCCTCTGGAGGTATTCTTCCTCCAAGAGTGTCGGAAATTTCTTTCCGACTGATCGTGTTGCCTTGGTGGTCTCTGAAATTGAGGGCCACGATGATTAGCCTTCCCAGCCCTTGAGAAAAGGTTTTGATTGGGCTCAGGCCTCCGATAGGTATTCCTCCTATCGGGAAATGTCCTTCTCTCAGTGTTTCGCTGAGACTGGAACCCCTTGTAAGTATGCTGGTAACTGGCATACTTGTAAGGTTGTGCGTGGAATCTCTTGACAGCTGGTGCTGGCTGTCGAATTCCACTGGCAGCTGACGCTGACTTCCTTGCCTTAGAATATTTCGGCTTAGTCTGCGTCTTTGGGTATGCTGGCGTCCTGTCAGCAGAGGATCTTGCCAGTTGAGGATTTTGTCTTGATGACTCACCTATGTATCTGGACTTATGGTTCCTATGCTGATCAGCCATTCGGGATCGACTGGTACTACCAGCTGGTGCTGATGCATTTACCAGTTTGCCCTTACCCTTATGAGTAGAGATTTGTTCGGGTTGATTTATGCTCAAATCTTTTGTAAATCCCAACCCGGACTTATCAGAAGGCTTTCTCCAATGACTTAGAGCTGCCTCCAAGTCTTTCGAGCCTTTATTTAGAAAATTGATTTTGTTTTCTTGCTCCAGAACGAGATTGTGAAAGTTATCTCGTTCAGTTTTTGCAATTTGGAAATCTTGGAGCAATTCAGAATGAGCCTTTTTCAAACTTGCTAGCTCTTCGCTGGTGGACCTCGATTTTTCAATCTCACTGGTCAAAACAGTAATTTGACCTTTCAGCGAAGCATTTTCACCAGCCAAAACATTTTTCATTTCATAAAATTTTAAAAAGTCATGCTGAAGAACATCTAAAGTGACGTCTTCTGAGTCGGAGCAATGCGACTCAGAATCGTCTATGATTTGTACTGGCATGATATGCAATTGAGGAACTGATTGTACCTCATTATCAGCAGCAAGTGTCAGTTCTTCCTCATTGTCAGCATTTTCTTCAGCTAGCTCTTCTCCGAGAGCTGCCATAAATGCCAGGAGAGCTTCTTCTTCTGACTCTCCATCTGACTCAAACTCCCCATCATCATGATCGGGTATGTCAGGCACCTCCGTCCTGGTCAGCATGGCTTTGGCAACAGCCTTGGAAGCGCGCTCTTCAAAGAGCTTCTTCAGCCTTTCCCTCTCAGTTTTGTCCACCTGTGGACATTCAAACTTTAAGTGATCAGGAGATTGACACTGAAAACAGGCACGAGGAGCTCTCTTGACAAATTTTCCGTCAGATGAGCTAGAAGAAACTCCCTGTTTTGACTTGGCTTTTTCCAGAAGGATAGCCAGTCTTTTCATCTGTTGCTCTAGTTCAGCGATAGAGCTCTCGCCGCCTTTGGAATGAGATCCTGATGCGGACTGGATCTCCTTCGGCTGATTGTGCTGTGCAGCGGGTCTCTCAGCATGGAAGGGCTTCTTGTGCTTCCACTTGAAGTCCTTTTTGACGAAGTACGCCTCGTCCTGAGCTTTAATGCTGGAAGACTCAACATTCCTGATGGCCTCATTCTTGTTCACCATCTGGATGTCCCACTCGTGTGCCTGCAACTGAGCAAACAACTCCTTGGGAGTCATCTTGGACAGGTCTTTTTCCTTCAGAGCTGTCGTCTTCACGAACCAATCTTCTTTAGGCATCTTGGACAGGATCTTCGAGTTAAGATCAGCATTGTCGTACTCTCTGCCCAGAGACTTCAGCTCGCTGACAATGGCGTTGAATCTCGCCTCCATCTCCTTGATGGTTTCTCCAGTCAGCATCTGGAAGGACTCATATTTGTCCACTGCAACCTGCAATTTGTTGCGTTTCATTTGATCAGTTTCTTGACATAAACTATCAAGATAATCCCATACTCCCTTGGCATTATCAAACTGGAGGGCTTCTTCCATCAGCGACTCTGGAAGAGAAGCCAGGATTAACTCGTGAGCAATGGAATCCAACTGATTCCGCTTCCTGTCCTCAGAAGTCCATTCGTCTTGGGGCTTTGGGATCACAGCTGCTGGACGATCTCCTAGCTGGTGCTGAATCTTGGTTATCTCAATCGGCCCTGTCTCCAGCACATCTTTCATCTCTGGATGGATGCTCTTAAGAGAGATGAGCGACCTCTTCCGCCATATCTCATACTTCACAGACTTGTAGTCGAGTAGCTTCGGATTATTCATCTTGATGTACCTGAGCTAAACAGACAGACAAACAAAAAGAGAGCGCAAGGAAACGCGGATCACGGTCCTAAGCGACTCAGATACGAACGGTCTGTAAGAACCGTCCGCTCTGATACCACTTGTTGGTCCCGGATTATCAGGGTATAACTTGGCAGCGGAAAATGTGTTAGTTCGTTTCTTGCACTCTGCTGGTTACTCAGCTGACTGGGACCTTGTCAGCTGGTAAGTCAACTGGCACTATGAGTACTCAGCTGACTGGCGACTGGCTGGTCAGCTGGTAGCTCAAGACTTAGAATATCTTAGCCTTGTTTGCACAGTTATATCAGTTTTCAGATATACACCAGCACTTGAGTGCTGGGTTTCAAATCAGTATGAAAATGCAGAAAGCTGATAAAGACAAAAGGATTTTTATAGTGGTTCGATCAACTGATCTACGTCCACTCTCCAGTCGACTCACTGGAAATTCACTATAAGAGCAATCAGGTACAAAGTTCCTACGATCTATCTCCAGCTGGTAGATGCCCCGTCTACCAGTCCACTGGATCAACCGCTCCCGGTCCTTGTCCTTCTTCAGCTCTCGTCAGATGGATGGAGTGCGAGCACGTCACTTCAACCTCCTCCTCTGACTGGTTGGGTGTTGAGTTCTCCCAAGAACGAGTCTTCTCAATGCGGCAAACTGCCCGTAATAACTCAAGTGCTGGCTGGCACAAGAGCTGCTGTGAACTTCCTCGGAGGAGAAAGAACACCAAAGAGATCTGTAACTTACAAGCTGGAAGCTTGAAGTCTCGTGTTTGAATAAATCAACACACGGATAGCCTTTAGAGAGGCCTCGAAAGTTGTATGCTTTTACTTGCTTGAGCGTAATAAATTTCAGTCTTTCGGTAGGTGAAGAGTATTGAATGTTGATGGATCCCAGGTATTTATAGACGAGGGATCCCATTCAAATCTACTAGCCGTTTGGACACATCCGGAAAAGTCTCTGTCGTCGCATGTCCTTCTGACGGCGGCAGGTAGGAATTTCCGGAAGGCGCCATGCTTTTGTCCACTTTATCTGACACAGATCTCTTTGTGTCAGAACGGCTCTTTAAGTCAGTACGAGGAATCGGAACTAGTGTCTTGAACTGATAGACTTTAAGGAAGTCCTCTTGTCAGTTTATTCCTCGACGAATCTTCTTTTTGTCTCTAAGTCTTTGGGAGAGCGAATCTTGAATTCTGCTGGTAACATCCAACTGGTAGATCGTACTGGTG
Organism: Plectranthus barbatus; assembly: GCA_026898455.1. Taxonomy (NCBI): domain Eukaryota; kingdom Viridiplantae; phylum Streptophyta; class Magnoliopsida; order Lamiales; family Lamiaceae; genus Plectranthus; species Plectranthus barbatus. Next base: position 44,100 of record JAPKLW010001777.1, on the reverse strand, counting down.
ATCTAGTGCTGGCAGTCTCTGCTGGTGACTTTCCTTAGCACAATCAAGGTCTACCAATTCGTCTGATGTTATCTCTTGAAATCTCCCGTGACTGGTGGCTTCACCGCTGGTGAATAGTGTCAGCCAGAACACATATTCTGCTGGTAAGATTTCTCAGCCTCCTGCTGGTGAAATCTTCCCAACTGGTGAACAGTAACCAGTCAATAGCTCTACTCCATGCTGATGAACAGTGTCAGCATGAGTCTTTGTCAGTCGCTTTTGCTGGTGAGACTTCTCTCAACTGGTAAACACATCTCATGCTGGTGAACAGTAGCCAGCATGAGTCTTGATCAGCTACGACTTACAACTCAAAAGACCTAAACAGGACTTTACATTTGAGACTAGAGCTATTCTAGAGACAAACTGACGCTGGTTGGACTTAGGATTTGATCCACCAAAACACTTAAACACCAAATCAAAGATCTAAGCTATCAACTGGGGAAGGGAAACTTAGATAATTTTCCCAACAATTTCCCCCTTTTTGGTGCGATCAAAGCCTAACCAGCGAGCACTCAGCTGATGAGGAAAGTTACAGAATATTTCAGGGTTTTACAAGTAAACCTATCAGATCTAAACCCATGAAAATACTTCCTCACATCAGCTCTAACCTAAGGATCTTCCCCCTCAACCTGGGAGAGATATTGCTCGATTAAATTATGAAGTAAGAATCTGAGCCAGGTTAGAATTAAAAAATACCAAATGGAGTGCTGGTGCTGATTACACAAAATGTGTAAGTTCAGCTGGTAAGTAAAAATCAGTAGACATTAGTTGGACAATGAGAAATTGTCGTCAACCCGTCAGTAATCAATCCATTAATGATGTGAAATTACAAGTACAGGAAGGACAACTGACTAGTCTAGAGATACGAATACTTACAACAAAATGAAGAAGCTAGACTATGGCTGAGAAGATGATCCTGGTGATTGAGTTCTGCTGGTTAAGGACCTCAGGATCTCAGTGAGCGCTGCCATATCTTGTCTGCTCTTCTCCCTTTCCTCAGCAGCTATCCTCCTCTCCTCTTCAGCAAGGCGAGCTCTCTCAGCCTCAGCCCGTGCTCGCGCACTTTCCCCCTCTTGGATCCGCGCCAAAAAGGAGGACACTCCAGCGGTGAATGACTCCATCTGCTGAGTCATCTCGGTTTGGAAGCTGGCAAAGCGTTGGTCCATCCTGGCATCAAAGATCTAAGCTATCAACTGGGGAAGGGAAACTTAGATAATTTTCCCAACACTTACTCCTTCGGTCCGCCTAAATTATTTATTTTTTCATTTTCGTCTGTTCATAATAGTTTACTTTTCTAAAATAATAGTATGTTTTTTATACTCATTAATAAAATATTCATTCTATTATTACTCACATATCTCGATTATCGAGAATAAAATTTGATCAATTTTAACTCAATTCGTCAAATTTTTAAGTTGAGCTTGAGATAAAACTTAAATATACTTTATTGATGTTGAATGATCTTATTGTGGAAATGTCGGATAGGATTATTTTTAGTTTTAATTTATTATTATACTTATCTAGAGATATAATAGTATAAAGTTTTAGAATATATATAAAATATACAATTTGAAAATATAAAAGATTTTGAATTTCATATTTATGTCTGAGTTTGAGTTATTATTTTTTTTTTTAAGGAAAAATTGATAAAAATAGAGTCTTTAGGGTTCAGGGCTTTGGGGATAAAAAATTGGTTAATACAGCTGTGTTCATAGCGAAATTCTCAATTTTCATTGAATCACAGTCGTTGACGGCGGCACCGGAGACTCCGCTGCCGACGACTATCCGCCGCGCATTGCGGTATGACCTTTCCTTTTGTGAATTCGATACTTATTTCAATTATGGAGTGATACAAGGATAGTTGGTTTTTTCTCTCTGAATTTTATAAAAATGCTTTCTTTTAGCATTTGAATATGTCTCCGAAGTATCGATGAAGAAACAGGAATTACTCAACATAATCCAGTTTTCCAGTTTCCGCCATTTCAGTCACCATGTGGCCAGTGTTTCTGCATTTGGCGATATCTCTAATGTTTGTATATCTCGCCAACAAATCTCAGCCAATCCTAAAGATGTAGCTGATCTAGTACCAAAGTGTTCGAATCTAAAACAAATACGCCAAATCTTTGCCCATATAATACAAACCCGTTTTCTAGAAATATATCCTGTTTCCTTCCATTACAATAATATCAGTAGAATGTTTTGCCGACTGCAGTCCCCTAGAGAAGCATTGCAGATTTATATTGCCATGCGATGTGCTGGCATCTCGCCAGATAATTTTACGCTTCCAATTGTTTTGAAGGCGGCAAGTCAAAGTTTGGATGCTGTAATGGCGGGACAGATACATGGGGTTGCCATTAAGTATGGCCTGCAATGTGATATGTATTGCGAGAGTGGTTTGATTAGCTCATACTCCAAAGTGGGAGATTTTGAGATGGCTCAAAAAGTGTTTCTGAGTAGCCCTGGGAGAAAGCTGGGGTCTTGGAATGCTATTATATCAGGGTTGTCACAGGGAGGACGTGGCAGGGAAGCATTACAGATGTTTGTGGAAATGATGCAAAATGGGCTTTGCCCTGATGATGTGACTATGGTTTGTGTGACTTCAGCATGTGGGACTTTAGGTGACTTGAGGTTGGCACTTCAGCTCCACAGGCGTGTCTTTCATGCAAAGAGACCAGACAAAACGGATATTATTATGATGAATTCAGTCATTGATATGTATGGGAAGTGTGGCCGGATGGACATGGCTAACAAGGTCTTCTGTGAAATGGAGGAGAAGAATGTATCTTCATGGACTTCTATGATTGTAGGTTATGCAGCACATGGACTCGTGGATGATGCGCTGGCGTGCTTTAGCTGTATGAGAGAAGCAGATGTCACACCTAATCATGTCACTTTTGTTGGTGTATTGACTGCATGTGTCCATGGTGGGAAGGTAGAAGAAGGAAGATATTATTTCAACATGATGAAAAATGGTTATGGAATTAAACCAATGTTACCCCACTATGGGTGCATGGTTGATTTGCTTGGCAGGGCAGGTTTGCTGGATGAGGCCAAGTTGATGGTTGAGGAGATGCCAATGAAAGCTAATGTGGTAATATGGGGCTGTTTGATGGGTGCATGTGAGAAATATGGGAATGTGAAACTAGGGGAATGGGTTGCTAAGCACATGATGGAGCTGGAACCTGAAAATGATGGTGTATTTGTTGTTTTGTCAAATATTTATGCCAACCATGGTATGTGGAATGAATTAGAGAATTTAAGAGAAAATATGAAGGACAGAAAGCTGCCTAAACTTCCCTCCTATAGTTTGCTCGAGAAATAATCCAGTTGGTTGGTATTGGGACTGGTATTTGTTCTTGATGAAAACTCTGGGATCTGGAAATTGGGACAGTCAAAGTTGGCTGGCTCTCATACCACCTCGAAGCTGCCTCAGTGTCATCACCACCCATTGGAAGTATAGCTGATTTCAGTTGCATGCTTGCTGTGTCCAAATTACTTATTATCTGGATTCAGAGTTTCAGAAGGCAGCCACATATAAGCTGTTGGGACTTGGGTGACTTCTAAAGGTTATCATATTAAGAAAATGCTTCAACCATTCTTCCTGCTCTGGAATATCTCGAGACTCAATTTGGTTATGGTGAAACCACATCATTAACTCCCTCCGGCAGAGCTGGCAAAGCTTACCACTTTACATGTATGTGGAACTAGAACACTAGAAATCATTCCGATTAAATTATTTTCTTTCTTTTTTTTTATTTAAAGGGGTAGAGGATGTTTTGGACACAGACTCAAACTCATGACCAATTGATCATAGCCATGTGATTCTTGGAGGCCTGATCAAAGAAATGTGTAATGGCAGATGCTTGAATCTTTAGAATTCGAACTTGGCAATACTTGTTGGGAGGTTTTTTTTTTTTTTTGCCTTTCTATTTTATGAAGCTTTGTTGGTTATTGTTGTCAAACCAGGTGATACATTGGGAAGGAAAACAACCCAAATTTGTTCATTCAAATCACCCTCAAACCCTTTCACTTTCACTGATATTGTGTAGGAAAAAAACCTAAATTTCCCCACTTCTTTTTCCCATTCTCCATATTTCTTTCCTCTTCGCCATGTAACTTTTATCTTCTAAAGTTGGCATGAAGCGTTTTTTTCTTTCTCCTCACTCTACCCTCCCTCTTCACAGTCCAAACACTATGATCTTGTTCCTCTTCTCCTCACTCCACACTCTCTTTTTAGAGTTCAAACACCGTAGAAGCAAGTAAGCCAGCAGATTTAAAATCCAGATCTCAAGCTACAATCGGTTCAAACTCTCTCCTTCAATCTGTTTCTCTCTCTTTTTTTCAGTCACCAATGACGTCCTCAGCCCCGCTTAATTGGTGTAGCCGAACAACTCAGGTGACTGAGTGGGTTTTCCCCGCGGGCAGACCACATTTTACAACCATGGTCACTATCCAAAATATTAACTTTTGTATGATGCATACATACTTATTTTACATATTTTCTTCTTGAACACATCTTAAATGCATCAAATGAATCCGCTGAGAATCAAATACTTCCCTAAAAAGGAAGTTTAACCTCATCCTCGGACATTGATGTGAGAGTAGTTGCTTTGGTGGCATGAGCTGCTGTTGAAGAACCTGTGTTGATTTCTAGCCCTCTGATGTGCTCTTATTTTATTTTAATTTTTAATCTAAATATTTTCAAACTAGTGTAGCTACAGGTGCAACAGGGTGAACACCGATTTGATTCATTCTGTGGGACAAGACAAGAGCTGGCCCCTGCTTCTCATCTGTTTATCCAAATAGCTGGATGCAGTGCAGTTTCTATGGATAGAGACAATGAAATGGAATAAACAAGTAAAGTAACTTTTTTTTGTTTTGTGAATCACACTTGATTGACATGAATCTTTCACTTGCCCACTTCGTTATATTGTTTTTTTTTCCTCTCGCCCACATTCATGCTTTATGATGCAATTACTGTATCTCGACTTAATCCACTTATCTGCTGTGCATGGTTCTTGTGGTATGTGTCTCTCATCTTGTCAATTATTTATATTATGTGCATCAAACACCAAAAAGTATCTTTAATATTAGAGCTTTAAGCTAAATAAGCTCCCTTACTTGTTTATCTTTATCATTATCTGAATCATCATCATCATCATTTTGGTATGGGACTAGAATTTTGAGTTGTTGAGTTAACTTCATCTTCTTTTTTATGTTTCATAGTTTAATGGTATTTGCAGGAACTTCTTGAATTCTTAATAATGTGTTATTTAGTTAGTTGAGCTTGAGCATGTCACGTAAGGCTTGCTTAGTGTGTGTATTTCATCAAGGAAAAACCCATGATACCAACCACAGCTTTGAGAGGAGTTAGAAAGAGCACAACATTTGCAACCAATCAGAAACTGGGATCCCTCCAGCTCAGCAGTTTGTAGAACACTAGAATCTCTCTCCTTAAATCGTCATGTCTCTAAGAATTGTCTGCACCCTCTAAATAATAATTCTCAGCCTATTATTATATCTCATCTTTTTCACATCTATCTGCTTTTGAAGTTTTGGGAATGAGCTGAACTCCTCACCCAACTCATCTTTTGTTGCAATATCAACTTGAGACGAACTCACATCCTTGTCTGGAGGGTATTTAGGACTTCCATGGTAGTACCAGATCCCGATCAAGAAAAGGTATAAGAACGCAGTGCTTGAGATTAGCCAAGAAAAGCAAACGAATGATAGGAAGAAAATGCGGACTATATCACTTGATCACAATTCTAGTCCACTTTTTTTTCCCTAAAATCCGCATGATTCTCTTGGATGATCTCAAGCACCGTGTTCCTATACCCATTTTTGATCGGGACCTAACTACCGTAGGAGGCCTAACACCCTTCACACATGAATCTCAGGTTGCCCCAATTCGGACACATTCCCATCATCTTAGAAGCAGATAGATGTGGTGAAACTAGATATGGCTTGAGAGCTTCCAGAGCTACTACATTATAATCTTGATTGTGCAGTCTCCATTTCGATAGTATTGTTTTTATTTATTTCTAAAATCCTAATCCATGAAAAGGATATTATCAAACTCGAAACATCTTGATCATCGAACAATCTTATACGATTCTAATCGCACTTTGATAAAAAGGGAAGAGCGAGCTGAATACTTCACGCATCATATAAAGAAGCTAAAAAATAATGCCAAGTTGACATATTTATATCTTGAATTTGTTGGATCGCAATCGTATTTATCAATTTATATTTCGTTATCATTGTAATGTAACTTTGTTTTAAAATATTTTGGATGTTTAAGCATATTGCACTCTTTGAAGAATATTATATTAGCAATAGCATAATAAATAAGTGGCATTTGATGGACCTCACTTTCATTGCCACTTGTTCTTCTACTACTGCATATAATCTCACTTTTGTAAAAGCTTTTTTTGAGTGCCCCAACTTATGCTTAAAATATAATTATGTTAATGGAATTCTTTGTCACGCTAATAGTTCCCCCACTTATGCATATGCCCCACATAATTCTCCATTAACGTGCTTCCTTAATATTTGGTAGATTGGTGAATATATATCCAATTATAAGTCTCTTATTAATTATTATAGTCTTTTCAATTAATTTAACCCCAATTTTTTATAAATAATTTGACAAATGCTAGTAACATGCATGTGAATCTTAGATATTTCATTTCACATGGAAACTCATCAAAGAGGCATATTCTTCTTGATAATTCAAAACATTAGAGAATTTTATATATATATATATATATATATATATATATTTAGATTGACGAATAATTAATTTAGCTTAACTTTTGTTTTGGAGGGTGAAAAGAAATCATGTTACATGTACATTAAATATATTTATAAATAGGGTAGACCTAAATATCCAACTGCATGTACATGGAGTGGAGTAGGTATATATTTAAAGGAAACCTTTCGAGTTCTACAAAGATTATTCATTTCCCCTTATTCTTTAAGGTAATAAATCATTATTTTTTTAACTCACGTTTCCCCAAATAATCACAAAAAGGTTCATGTGTAAAGTTTATGTTAGTATAAAATAGAGAATGTTTATTCAAAGTATAATCATTTCATAAATCAAATAACACTCTATGTGATCATGCAACGAGTTTTGGCACATATTAGTTTCATTCTATCCAAATTCATTAATCTATTTATATCAAATTTAATGTATCCATACCCCCCCCCCCCTTCAAAAAAAAAAAAAAAAAAGAAAATCATCCAACGATCTTATTCACTGTTTGCGATGGACCCTTAAAATCACTAAGAATGGGAAGAAACAAGAACTAAATTCCAAGAGCGATTCACAATTACAAAGAAAGAAATTAAAAGGAAACAAGCCAAGTGTTGGATCCCTTTGTAATCCACCTTTATAGAACATGGCAATTATCGACCATGATAAACACAAATAAAAATAAAAAACCAGGTGGGAAGCCTATGTATGAAGTGGAAAAATTAAAAAGGGAGAGTTAGGATATAGTCATTGTCATTGGTTTAAATAAAAAAACATAAACATGTAATAACTGTTTGTTGCCGTATGTCAACTAAGATAATGCTCTTGGAATCCCACCTTTTTTAAGATTAACCAAGTTTTTTTTGTTTTTTTGGGGATATTCCAACGAATTATCTTTATTTCTAAAGAAATTCTAGTAGACAAACAATATAAAACAGTGGAGATTTTATTGCTACGTGTATATGCTCGTAATGTGTTCACTGTAACAGATATAGCTCGGATATCAAAATACTTATAAATGTAACCCTTGCTTTATGACTATTGAGATCTATTTATACTGGTTTATCAGGGTCGTAGCCCTATTTAGGGGTGAGAAAAAATACTGAAATACCGATATACCGTACATATCGTATCGAAAAAATATCGAAAATACTGAAATTTTGATATACCGTCATTAACGGTACGGTATGATACCGTACCGAAAATCTACGGTACGGTAACGGTATGAAATTCTAAAATATAGGGTATACCGTCTACATACCGTACCGAATATATAAATATTAATTTTATTTTAAATAATATAATATTATTCATATATAATAGTATTTATCGTATAAATTTATTTCAATAAATGTTCATAACTAATATTTTTCTAATTTTAATTATTTATTCTCCCTCGTTCAATTGGGTTAGAAGAAAATAATAATAAAAATAGTTTTAAAAAATAATAATAATAAATAGTTTTTTTAAAAATATGGTTAGAAGAATAAATAACAACAAAATGAGTAACTTTTTAAAGTTATTATCCTACATAATAAAGTATCCCACATTGATACAGAATAAAACACACACAAATGAAAGCATCTATAAATGAGCAGTCATTTTGATATCCCACATCGGTTAGTTATCAAATACAAATGAATTGAGTCACCTATAAAATACATCTTTGTATAGCTAATTAGTGTTATTACCTAAACCATTAATTTGGTGGTAATCGGGACAAGGTTGTCGACCACATAGTTGGTGAGAAATTGCCTTGGAACTCATTTTTTTAATTAAATAATAATTTTATTAATATTTATATATTATTTTAATTAATAATATTCGGTACGGTTCTGTATACTGTTACGGTATATCACGGTATACCGTAAAATTTCGGTACGCAGTGGCGGATCTATGTAGGGAGCCCCCCCTAGCCCGAATTTTTTTTCGTTTTTGTAGTATCATGATTCGACTTTTTACGGTATAGCCCCCCTCGTATAGAAGAAAAAATGGATGAAAATAAGGAAAAAAATGATATATAATGATTGAAGTTAAGGTTAAGGCCAAAAAAAAAATTCAGCCCCCCTCGGGAAAATTTTCTGGATCCGCCACTGTCGGTACGGTACGGTATATCGTTATTACGGTACGATAACGGTATTCAGTTTATGTTATACCGAAACGTCGGTATACCGATAGTTACGGTACGGTAACGGTATGAATTTTTTCATGCCGTACGGTACACGGTACGGCGAAAAATTTTCGGTATACCGTACCGTCCCACCCCTAGCCCTATTATCTAGCATGAGGACGTAGTCCGAGAACTCAGGGCCACATTATACTATCTTGCATGTAATTCTTGTGATTATCCTGAGAAATACGAAGATTGTGTGAATGAGTGTCCAAGTGAACCAAGGCATCATCGAGGCACTTCGAATAGAATATGATTAACTTAATATATCAAATTCAAATCATTTTAATCCACAACAAGTATGATTATTATACAAAAATAAAATTCACACACTAACACCTATACACTAATAGTGGCAGCAATTTCTTCCCTTACAAAAACATGAAAAAGAAGAGGATTGGATTCTGTAAATCAGAAAGTGCAAATGCTGATGTATAAAGATGGCCGAAATTATAGGTCTAATTTGTTGAACATATGGAGTTATTAAATTCCATATATGTTACTAGTGATACATGATACGAGACTTCACTATGTAAATTGGGTTGTTTGAGGGTTAAATAATAATTTAAATAAACTTTTGGATGTGTCAGCAATTACCGAGATTTTAGGATATCAAATTCGATCATTTGTGATGTGACTAACAACTCTAATTGACGTACTACTCTATTTAGGGGTGAGCAACGGTCGGTTCGGTCTGAAAACCGAACCGAATCGCCCAAACCGTCAAACCGCAAATCCTAAAAAATCAAACCGCACCGCACCGCTAGGAGTATGTAAATCTCACCGAAACCGCACCGAATCGAATGGGCGGTTTCGGTTTGGTTTGACGGTGTGCACCGAACCGAACCAAACCGCACCGAACCGCACGGTTTCGGTTTAAACCGAACTTTTTCCACCTATTTTTCAAAATGCTTGAATTTAAACATATATTTTCATGTTCCGACATTCATTAAAAGTCCAAATACACCAAATATAATCCCACAAGTTCAATAAATAAGTCTAACTCATAAATCCAAATACACAAGTTCATAAATAACAATTCAAATCTAAGTTCAAATCTATAAATTCATATTCAAACCGCCCGAACCGAACCGAAACCGAACCGAACCGCCCAAACCGAACCGCACCGCCATATTTCGGTTAAAACCGAACCGAACCGAATTTTGGCGGTTTCAAAAAATTCAAACCGAACCGAACCGAAATTAATATATAAACCGAACCGAACCGAACCGAAACCGCCGGTTTACGGTTTGGTTCGGTTTTCGGTTCGGTTTTGCTCACCCCTAACTCTATTTAATTATATACTCCCGTCAAACCTCAATTGTCCCACTTTCTTTTTTCGTCCATCCCACCTCAATTGTCACATTATTTAAAAAAGGTAATTTTTTCACACTCAACAATAAAATATTAATTCCACTCAACTTACTTTACACTCACACTCCTTTGTTATTGTGCCCGGTCAACCGGGACAATTCAGCCAGGACGGAGGGAGTATAATCCAAGTCGTCACTTCAAACGTACAAATTTATTGCTAGTTTAAAAATGGTTAATTTTTTTTTAATGAAAATGTATTTATATATTCTCGGAGAATTTTGAATTTATAATTTTTTGTTTAAATATCACCATTATATCTGGAGTAGGGGACAAAATGAACGTTATACCTAGAGGTGGTAATTTTCAACACGATACGATAACCTAACACGAATCCGCACGATAATAATGGGTTAGTGTTGAGCCTTAATAAGGACACAAAATTTTCGTGCTCGTGTCGTATTCGTGTTATCCGATAACGTATCGTATTTTGTGTCGTGTTCGTGTTCGTATTACCCACTAAGAAATTAATATATATATATATATATATATATTATTACTACTATTTTATCATTTATTAACCTAATTTAACACTTTTCACAGGTCAATATCATGTATGTGTCATGTTCGTGTCAATATCGTGTTATCAGATCGGGTTTCAATGTCGTGTTCGTGTCGTATTCGTATTTGAAGCTTAATGGGTTGTGTCTTATTCGTATCGAGCATATTCTTAACAGATTGTGTTCGTATTGGACTTTAATGGGTTATGTCACTATCATATCGACACGATAACAACCCACCATGCATGCCAGCCCTAGTTATACCTAACCCACTCTCGTGTCTTGGTTTAAATTGTAAAACCAAAGCGGTAAACCAATCTTGATGATTTACCCCATGTTTATTAGTACAACAGTTTCAAATAACCAAAAAACAAAAAAGCATATATGAAATAAATGATTATGAAACTATGAAGAGATAAATAATACTCCCTCCGTCCCATTGAAGTAGTCCTACTTTCCTTTTTTGTTTGTCCCATAGAATAGTCCCATTTTCCTAAAATGGCAACCTTTTTCACACTCACCAATAAAATATTAATTTCACTACACTCACAACCCTTAATTCCCGTGCCGAAAAGAAAATGGACTACTTCACCGGGACGGAGGGAGTATTTCATTTGTCCTATTTTCCTTTTTCGTTTGTCTCATTTATTAATTTCATTATTAAAAATGGAAAAATAATTTATACTCATTAATAAATTATTGACTTTTTTAACTCTATCTCTTTAGTTATTATACCGAAAAAAATTAAACTAATATGACGGGATTGAGGGAATATATTATTGTAGGCAAAAACTTGCGTTAGGCACGCATAAATGGTTTATGCGAGTTTTATCCATACCCAAATGAGTTCACCCACCCAAATAGGATTTATTAATTACTAATTAAAGTATATTAAATGAATTTGAGTTTAGATTAATGAATAAAACTCGCCTAACCTGAAACCTTCCCATCATTGTTTGGTTGAATAATTTCACATAAGTTTTAGTTTAGGTGTAAATATATTATATATATTCACGAGAGATGAAAGTCATAATGGGCTGTCCACTTTTTTGCATTGACTCAAAAAGTGGAGCCATCACTTTAGATCCAGTAGGCCCACTTACCACTTACTTTTCAGCCCAATGTTTTACCCTGCCACGTGTTCACCTCTGCGTTTTTAATCAATTATTATATTTTTTCCGAAGTGCAATTTGTAATAATTTTTTGAAACTATATACTATAACGAAGTTAGGTATAAAATATATATTTCAATTGCGATAGCAAAAAAAGAAAATTCAATATCCGCATCAATCTCCACTTATATTTATCAAAAAAACATATATATATATATAAGGGTATTCATTATTATTGACTGCCTAAACAGTTGAAAACACTAGGGATAAAGAATTGACTGATCAAACATTTTTTTTAATTTATTAATATAAAATTAGTGAGAAATTGTCATAAAATTATAAAAAATTTCCGACCTGCCGGATTCGAACCAGCGACCTAAGGATTTCAGCTAACACTACAGTCCTCCGCTCTACCAACTGAGCTAAGGTCGGTTATGAAAAATTTCTGGATTCAGATATTTTTGAAACGTGACATACACCACATATAACATTGAAATTTTCTTCATTATTAAAGTTTGTATTGTATATTATCTCACAAAAAAAAAAAGTTTGTATTGTATATCTTTCGTCTAAGCTTTGTCCATGTTCCAAGGTTTGTTCTGATGGGATTCGATGAGGTGGCAAGACATTTTTATGAAAGAGAAACTTTGAACTCAATCTATAAAAAAATAAAAAAATAAAAATTAAATAGAAAGGGTAATATCGTAATTTCGGGTTGTTGACAGTTTGGATTCGAATTAAAATATAATGAAAATATAAAAATACTGAAATAATAGAAGTGCTCCAAAAACATCTCAATGGTGGTATAATTCCTTCCAGAGAGAGAGAGAGAGAGATGGGAGAGATACTGTGGGATATTCTTGATGGAATACGGATAAATCCATTCTCCAAAGTTTAAATCTCACTCGTACACACGGCAGCGGCGAGCTTCACATACAATAACGAATAAACAAGAGCCCCTTGTGATTGTTATTCAATTATTTGTTTGGGAAGAAAAATTCCATTCTGCCCCATGTTTAGAATCTGCAAGACTGGATTGATGGAGGGGGTTTGGAGAGTGTCTTGTTGGCCTCTCTGAATTCTCTTAGTTAGTCTGTTACTTTTTTCTTGAGGAATCCGTAGTCAACCCACTTTCATTTTTATTTTGTTTTCTGTGAGTTGGAAAGTTGGCGAGAAGATAAGAAAAAAGTTGAGGAAGTGGGAGAAGTTCCTTGCTTGAAATTAGTGTTGTGGGCTTGGTTTTATTGATCTAAAGATGATGGTGATGGAGTAGTCTTGATTGAAAGCCGACAGCAGGTGTGTTTGCATGTGTAGATTCTTCAAATTGGGCTGTGGAATATTGTTTCTTGTTCTTTGTTTTTTCTGTTCTTCTTTTGTATTATTTGGTGTCCTATGCTGTCCGATTCTGTTTGTCTTCTATGTTAGTAGCTGTTTTGTTAGGTAGTTTTATGTACGGATGTGTTTACATGCTTCAGTTGTAGTTTGGATGTTGCAAGATGACAAATTTCATTAAATTATTTATTTTCTTTTCAAAAATAAGTGAGTATTTTTTTTATGATTTTATCAACGCTTCGTTTGGACCTCAAGTCTCAAGATTTGAATTTCTTTGTTCGTAATAACAAAGAACAAAGAACAAAGATCCCAGTTCTAGTGGTTCATTTGATTATTAATATTGCTTCTTTAAGAATTTGGCTGTTGCCTCTTGGTTGATAAATCCAGTGATTAAGGAGTTTTTAATCAGAATTGATGATGTTTCATGTTAAATTAATATGTTCATCATTTTTGCTATTGATGCACGTTAGAAGTCTTCATATGTTCTTTTGATTTTTTTTTCTCCTTCATGTTGGTTGCTTGACCTAGCACTGTTAAGAATCTGGTTTTCATAAATAGATACTCCTATTATGTCATCAACAGAATATTATGACATTAGAAATTTATCACGCACAAAGTATCAAACAGAAAAGAGTTACAAACTTAATGAAAAAGTTAAACTTTTAGCAATGCAGAGAATTGGTGAGATTAAAGTGGCATGTCAGAGTGTACCTCATGCAGTAAGGAAATATAAGTTTGGTTTTTGGAAAGATTTCTCAGGTTTCCTTCTAGTATCAAACATTTACATGTTGAAATTATGAAGAAGAAATTCTCTTGGCATCATTCATCTTTGGCCATGAGTTGTTCTGGATAGTACTATGATGAGATTGTATGGGTCAAATGCTGTGTTAATAATTAATACTGCAATACAACCCTCTATTTTTTCATTGCTAACTTACCTTCTCCATTGTTGCGTTTGTGTTGTTGCATGCATATGATACCATAGTTTGTATTATCTCATTGAAATGGTTTCATTGCCTGCAGGTTTCATAGTGATTGATCAAGGGCCCATGCCGATTGGTTGAACTTAAATAAGAGTTCAAATTGGCTGTGGTCATCAAGAAATTCAAGCAAGGGCTATCTCCTAATTTTGCTCAATCGTGGAAAATCCCTCTCCATTGGTGCTATAATTTGGCTGACCTGAGGGGCAAATCTCCTTTTTTGGCAATTGGTACTTGGCTTGTGAAGAAGGAAGAAGATTTCTTCCGAGCCCCTTACCAATATATTTGCTCTTACAATACTTTGGGTTGTGGAGGAGTGTTTCCAATCTTAACCACCATCCTCAACACCGGTGAAAAATCCAATCTTGGTCTTTTGTTTTGTTGTTCAAACAATTGATTAAAATTTTTTTCACTGAGTGTGCTCTTCACTCCTCACTCAAGTTTGTCTTCACCATATCTGTTGGTGAAACTTTGTGTCCGCTCTTGGGCAAATCTTCTTTGGCATTTTGGAGTCTTCGAACTCCTCCCTATTGGGCAAATCTCCTTTGGCATTTGGAGTCTTACGACTCCTTGTATCCCTTAAAAAAAAGGGCAAATCTCCTTTGGCATATATCTCCGGAACCGGAGATATTTATATCTATATATAAAATAGGCTTTATAATATTCCTTAAGGAAAACTCATTGTTTGAAGCAATCTCTTTGTTTGGAAGAGGTCACTGATTGGAATTGTCTCACGTCTACATCTACAGATTAACTCAGTCAGTAAGCTTTTCTTTTACTTTTCCTTTTTTTGGCATTTTTTTATTTCTTTGAGAAAAAGTTATGCAATATGTTTGTGTTGGGAATGTAGTTTCGGCTCTTCTATTTGATTATTCCCTCCCCTTAAAGGACCAAGGAAAGTGTAGGGCAGTAAAATTGAAAATCCTCTGATATTTTCTAGAAATTTGATTCTAATATCTGTACTCAACAAAGTTGTTGACATATAAATAAACAAAGCATTTGAGAGAATTTTAAATGTGTAATAGTGTAATATTCAACTGGAGAATACGTCTATTTATACTAGTAGGACGAATCTATTTTAGGCAGTAAATTAAAGATACCTATTTATTTTAGGTAGTAGACCCACTAATAGAAGGTCATATTACCATAAATATTCTAACAAAAATGAAATGAAAAACACCAGTTACATCTCATTGTATTATTTAACCAACCCTTGCTGTTTTCATTTGTTTGATTATTTTAGCTGATATTTGCATCACTGATGTGTTGCTCCAGGAGTTGGGCATCATGGATTTGCTACGTAGTGACTTTGATAGTTTCAGTGAGAGCAGTAGTTCTGAGGATCAGGAGGACATTGAGTTTCTGTATGGTCCACAGGCGTGCACCATTTTCTCATCGCTTGAGGAGTCCATCCAAAAGATAGATGATCTTCTCATGTTTGAAAGAGGATTCCTCAGTGGCGATGTGGTATGCATGGTGTCAGATCCATTGGGACAAATGGGAAAGGTTGTCAACGTGGACATGTCTGTGGATTTGGAAAATGTGTTTGGTGCTAAAATACAAAATGTCAATTCAAGGTATCTTCAGAAAATACGATCAGTTTCTGTTGGGGACTATGTAATATATGGGCCATGGCTTGGGAAAGTAGAAAAGGTTGTTGACTGTGTCACCATTCTGTTTGATGACGGAACAAAGTGTCAATTTTCTGCTGAGGGTCCCGAGAGGATTATTGCTCTATCTCCAAACATTATGGAAGATCCACCATATCCTTTTTGTCCTGGTCAAAGAGTTCGGGTTCAGTCATCTGCTTCAAGATCCTCTCACTGGTTGTGTGATATTAGAAAAGACAAACATGATCAAGGCACAGTCTACAATGTGGATGCTGGGCTTGTTTATGTTGATTGGCTTTGCTGTGCTGTTTCAAGTGCTGCAAAGGGACCTACGCCCCCATGTTTGCAGGATTTGAAGAACTTGTCTGTGCTGCCTAGTTACCATCTGGCAAATTGGCAGCTGGGCGATTGGTGCGTTCTTCCGGTGGAGCAGACCCTACCTAGTTTTTATGCATCTGGACTGCTCAATGGACAGAAACAATCAGAAATGTTAAATAGTAGAGGGGACTCCTGTGCTGATTTTCAAAATATTGCTGTTATAATAAAGACAAGGACTAAAGTTGATGTCCTTTGGCAGGACGGGAGCCAATCGCTGGGCTTAGATTCACATTTGGTCTTCCCTGTAAATGTTGTTGACGCTCATGATTTCTGGCCTGATTCATTTGTGTTGGAAAATGGAACAGTAGATGACTCACAAGTTTCTGGGTCCCAGAGATGGGGAATTGTAAAAAGTGTGGATCCAAAGGAACGAACTGTGAAGGTGAAATGGTGCAAGTTCTCTATGGACCTGCTTGACCCTGAGGAAGAACAATTAGAGGAGGTTGTGAGTGCTTATGAGCTGGTTGAACACCCCGACTACTGCTGCAACTTGGGTGAGATAGTTTATAAGACAGAGAAAGGCATTCTTGATTTCACAGATGGAGATTGTATCAATCATACAGCCTCAAATATTTACCCGGGACAGAAAACTGATTTGGAGGTTGTTGAAAACAATGGAGATCATACTGTATATCTCAACGAGAAGTTCTTGTCTTTCTTTGGGACTGTGATTGGCCTCAAACAGGGGGCTGTACAAGTACAATGGGGTACTGGTGCTATAAGTAAGGTATGCTTCTTCAATATTGTGTTGTAATTTATTGAGTATTCCTCATTGTTTGAATTTATCCATTCCTCTTACAGACACAAACTGCAGCATGTCCATTTTCTCTCTTAATAATGAATTAATGCATAAGCTTAGTGGGGCTAATACTTGGATTTTATCTGGTAGATATTTGAAAAAAAAAATGAATGGTAAAAGTTTGTCATTGAAAAACTTCTAATATTGTCATAATCTTGTATCAGAATAATGCTTTATAATTCAGTAAATCTCTGAGGCTAAGAGGGTGATATATGTTTAAGGCTGGTTCGTTTTAGTTTTCTGTCAATATGGATGGTGTTTGGGATTTTTTTTTTTCCTTTATCTACTCATATTCCACTTTGTAGTTCTTCCTCTTCTGTTGGTGTATGCTTGTATTGTTTAGAGTTCTTTCTGCTGAATACTCGAAATTGTTATAGGTCGCACCGTATGAGATCTGCAGGGTTGATAAATGTGATGGCACAACTGGTTCTGTGCTTGGTGAGGAAACTGTTCAACCTTCAGCTGAGGAACTTCCAGTGAAGAATAATTTATTGGGCCAGAAGTCAGAGGTGCGCCAAACTCTCTTCGTAATTTAATAGCAATACTGTTTCTGAAGATCAACCTCAAAAGTACGGTAGCCATAAAATTTTCTAAATGAGCGGGAAACACAACCCCCTGAAATCGCAATAGCACTCACTTCACCGAAAAGTATCATGGTGGTATAAATGAGTTTCTGCTTAAATGGTTCCATCCTACTGTCATCTAACTTTAAAATTATGCAGGACGTTGTAGATCTCAATAAGAACTATGCAGAAGAGTCCAACTCACAATCCATTTCTCAAGTTGCACTCGGGGTTCTGACACGTGTGACTTCAAGCTTATTTGGGAGTCTGGGTATGTCTCTTTTTAGTGGATATAGATGCACATCAGAAGTTGAAGATGTTCAAGGCAAGCCACATGAGGAGGAAGCGTTTGAGCTGTGCAATCTGAACCTTAATGACCAACTTCCAGTGGCAGATAATGTGGAAATTTCTGAAAAGATAACTTCACTACAGATCAACCAAGCGAATGATGATATTACATTGCCATCTAGCAGCAAGCACTCAGAGTCTTTTAGGCAGTTTGACATGGTTAGTGATTGCTCGGACCACCACTTTGTCAACGAATCTGGGATGAATCTGCAGTCTGCCCAGGTTAGATATAAGAATCTTTTTATGTTAAATATGGATATCTTTTGTCCAATATGCTTACCTTTCCATATATTTCAGGTGAGAAGAGGCTGGCTAAAGAAGGTTCACCAAGAATGGAGCATTCTTGAGAGACACCTTCCTGGTGAGCAATTTATTAAACCATGCCCTGAATCTCTTGTATTTCATATTAGAATCATGATGAGGGTATGTAAATGAGAGGGTGTAAGTGACCAATCACGCTGAACTTTTCTGGTGGAGGCTGGTAGAGATCCTAGCATGGTCTAAGCTAAATTTACCATGCAATATTAACAGAATTGTACGAAGGTTATTATACTTAATACTGTAGGTTTTATTACATTTCATCACAAATCTTTAAGCATTCTAGTATATCATCAGCATATGTTAGTCGAGAAAGTACTGGAGTTGCACTACTTTTTTCTTTGGTATTGACTTGACAAAAATTTTAAACTTTTAACAGAAACTGTCTATGTACGTGTGTATGAGGAAAGAATGGATTTGCTCCGAGCTGCAATTGTAGGGACGGATGGGACCCCATATCATGATGGGGTGTTCTTCTTTGATATCTGTCTTCCTCCACAGTATCCGAATGAGCCTCCAGTGAGTGTGGTTTCCCAATTATCTTTTTAACATTATTGTTTTCTGTACTGTGTTTGTCAGCTTATTCATACATCCTTTGAAATGAATCTAATGAAAAGATTATACGATGCTAATAAACACGATTTTGCAGATGGTGTTCTATAACTCTGGTGGACTCCGCATCAATCCCAACTTGTATGAATCAGGGAAGGTCTGCCTCAGCCTACTGAACACATGGACAGGATCTGAAAGTGAAGTTTGGAATCCAGGATCCTCGAGTATCCTTCAACTCCTGCTTTCCCTCCAGGCCCTTGTGCTCAATGAAAAACCCTATTTTAATGAGGCTGGGTATGATGCGCAGATAGGCAAAGCTGAGGGTGAAAAGAACTCCTTCAGCTACAATGAAAACGCTTTTCTTGTCAGCTGCAGGTCCATGATATACCTACTACGCAAGCCTCCAAAGGTTAGCCATTTAAACTCATTGATCGTGATGTATAGAAAGTTCATAAAGATATAATGGTGAATCTTGAGTAATGGATGGCTTCCTTTATGAAAGCATTCTTGATAAATTTTTATTTGTGGTGAAATCTCGCCATTCCCTTTTGTGGAATTAACTCTTATGTTTTGTCTGAAATATGAACAGCATTTTGAAGAACTTGTCGACGAGCACTTCAGAAACCGCTGCAAGAGAATCTTACTGGCCTGTAAGGCATACATGCAAGGAGCTCCGATAGGGCGTCCATTCAACTCCGGGAAAGCTGAAGAACAAATCGAGAAAGGAAGCTCGACGGGCTTCAAGATATTGTTGGCCAAGCTCTATCCTAGGCTGGTTGAAACCTTCTCTGAGAAGGGCATCGACTGCAGTGAATTCTCGGACCAGGTTCCATAATCATCAACCTATATAAGGATTATGCTATGTTTGTGCAATATATCAATGTCTAAACCATTATGATGTTTGAAGATGGGTCTGGGATGCATATGTTTGTGCAATATATCAATAAAGCTCATCGTAACACCGTACACTCGAAACTCTAAATCATAAGCTTGACTCATGTAATATAATGTGGCTTGTAATATAGACTACTCTGTATTGCTGCTCCATTGTGAAAGTTGTGAAATTGAATGAATATATAGTTTGTATTCTATATCTTTTAAATGAAAATATGTTTCCACATACATCTCTGTGACACAGCACAAGGGACTACATCTTTCTCCCACCTCTTGAAAATGGAAGCACCAAAAAGATTGCAGGTAATATTTGAACACAATGAAACTGGAGGCGCTGAGCCTCGAGTGATCATGAATTTATCTAAGCTTTTCGGGCAAAGAGATTCATGACATTGTGGAGGGAGTAGAGAACTATGAGGAAGTAAGCTATTGCTGCCACGAAACCGGCAGCCAGGGCTCCTGTGACATGGTTGCAGAACTTAGGCACTTGTCCACAGATTGGCAGCCAACCCGCGTGGCTATTGCCGCCCTTTCCCACTTGCCCTATTGCCACACATGCTGATATGCTTGAATCCAGCAGCAATGCCATGATCTGTGAATTTTCAGACAAATCATGAGATTCTTTTCCTGTATTTGATCTGATATGTGCTGAAAATAGAAGTGGTTGTGTGATTGTGTTTTTACCAGATCCAAGACTAAGATCATGTGCCCATATGAGTTCTTTGCAGGGAAGAACAGGAGTATAAGTGTGTAACCACTTGCAATTGCATTCATCAACACAAAATACCTGCACAATTGCACATATACACATTACATACATGCATACATATTAGATGCTGCATCAGGTGTAGCATCTGCAAGATCGTGTTTGATGGCTCGATAACTTACTTGAACGTCGGGGAGTTTGTGTATTTGGCGTCGAACTTCATGTTGAATACTTGAGCAGAGTCATGGCTGGTGATCATGACAACGGTTGCAGAAACAGTGGCTCCCAAGGCTAGGAGCCTCAGCAGAAACAGGGGAATTCTCTTGGATAAAAAACTCATGATTAATGGGATATGGTAGAAATCTTTTTTGATGTATGGAGATGAAGATGAACTTATATAAATGTGGGAGATGATAAATAGAGAAAATTGCTGGTGTTAGGAAAGGCAGATGAGATGGAGGTGACCTTTGCCCTGCTGCCTATATTCTTGGTTACCTAATGACTGCTCTAAAATTTCTTTTTGCCATTTGTTCCCCTCTTATTATTATTTTTTTCAAACATTCATTAAAAATTCAACTTTGCTTCGTGGGCTTAAAAAAATTAAAAAATACACGTTAAATTTAATAAATAAATATCTGCTTTGGTAAATTTCATATATTATATATATAATATAATTTAGCATAGCACGCCATCGTCCATGGAGAAAAAAAAAAGAGTTATATTTTAAGAAAAGTTGAATGCTAGCAAACAAATCTTATTAATTCAATTTGACCCAAATCTTTAGGAAGAACTAGAAAAAAAAAATTAATTAATTTTATGTCCCGATTTGAAAAATAAATAAATAAACAGTATAAACTAGTTAATATATGATGTAATTGCAGCCAGTTGGGATTAACATGGGTTATAGTTCAACTAACCAGCCGGTTCAGTAGCGTACGGCTCCAACCAGTATTGATTTCATTAATCTTGAATTAAGACTGCTGATTAGCCATAATCACTCCAACATTTTGCTACTTCTTCTATAGAATTATTATTATTCATTACTATTAGTTGATTGTAATGAAAAATGTATTTTTTTTTTGGGAAGGTCTTGGGTTAGGCAGGCCTAAACGATTTAGGCGGGTTTTATCAATTAACCCAAGATTTAGGCGGGTTTTATCCATTAACCCAAACCCAAACCCATATAATATACCCTATTTGGGATGGGTGAACCCATTTGGGTAGGATAAAACCCGCCTAAACCGTTTAGGCCTGCCTAACGCAAGTTTTTGCCTTTTTTTTTTAATTTAAAAATTTTCGGTTTAAACAATAGAAAAGGAGTAAATAGGAGGGTCGACGGAGTAGTTGTAGAGAGAAGGGGGATTGTTCGAGTTTTGAATGTTTTTCTTTTTGCAAATCAGTCCTTGTGATATTCGGCACTTTCCATTCCAACCAGCGGATTCTTTGTAATCAATAATAAGTCCTTCAGCTACCTCATATCACAAAATGGGTCCTATCACAATTCATAAATGGTTAATTGGCCCTTTTAACTCCAAAAATATAAGAATTGGTTATCGATTTTGTTGGTGTGGTTTCAGCATCTAGCTTGAGGTAGTGAGTCGAATGAGACCGAGTTATGAAAATTGTGGGTCGAGAAACTCAAGGGGCGTTCGAGTCGGGCATATATGGAAAAATTATGATGGATCTGGTTTCCTTGTTTTGTACTTCCCTATTCCACTATTAAAATTATTAATTTTTTATTTTTATTTTTTAGAATCTTAATTTATTATAATTTGGATTAATTTTATAAGTTAAATGGTATGATACTATGATTCATCTCACTCAATTACGGCATATATTTGTTTAATAATTATTTTACAATTTTTAACTAAAACTTAATTATTAAAATTTATTATTTTGTAACTATAGTTTGTGTTTTTATAAAATTTTGATTTTTCTTAAAAATCAATAGAGAAAATTGTATTATAATTGTTTTTTTTAGTAGAAACATTAGTTAAAATTAAGAATCGAGATAATAGAACACCAGTATGAAACAAATGATTTGATCTAGATCTCCATATTAATTTATATATTTGAGATAAATAAAAAATTGATGGCAAAAACTTGCGTTAGGCAGGCCTAAACGGTTTAGGCGGGTTTTATCCTACCCAAATGGGTTCACCCATCCCAAATAGGGTATATTATATGGCTTTGGGTTTGGGTTAATGGATAAAATCCGCCTAAAGCTTGGGTTAATGGATAAAGGCGGGTTTTATCCTACCCAAATGGGTTCACCCATCCCAAATAGGGTATATTATATGGGTTTGAGTTTGGGTTAATGGATAAAATCCGCCTAAAGTTTGGGTTAATGGATAAAACCCGCCTAAATCGTTTAGGCCTGCCTAACCCAAGACTTTCCCAAAATTGATATATCTTTATTATATCATGCATGATTGATTTCTTGATGTATATAGGTTGTATTCGGTCATATACTTGTATTTTCTTGACCATGATAAATATTATGAGCGAGAGGTTTTAAAAATGAGACGTAGAGTTTACGTTCCAACTATTATAAATTTGTGAAATGTTTACCATCATTTCAATTCACAATATATTTACTTAAAATATTGTATTTATTGTTTTTTTACGTTGCTAATGTCATAAGTCGAGTGAATCTGTAATATTGTTTTTTTTTCCATTATTATATACTCCCTCTGTTCCAGATTAATAGTCTCATTTGCTTTTGACACAATAACCACGGCATGTGAGTGTAGAATGAGATGAGTGGAATTAATATTTTATTGTTGAGTGTGAAAAAGTTACCTCTTTTAGAAATAAGACTATTAAAATGGGACGCACGAAAATGGGAAACGAGACTATTAAAATGGGACGGAGGGAGTATCTAATACCATGTATAAGAAATAAACTAATTCTTCATCAATCATTACAATCTGATTTTCAATATTTTTATTGGAATAAATTTGAATGAGACTAACTACAATTAATAGAGGAAGTGTGTGGGTGAGAAGGTGATATTTGCATACATAGTGATAATATGGTTTCTTTGTTCCAAAAAAAAAAATGCAAGATATGCTTTTTATAATTTTCATTAATGTATCCCCTCGTAATATATAGCTTGCCCCCTTTCGCTATAAGGCCTCTTCCAATGGGCTCTCATTCAAATACTCTTTATGTTCTTAGTTTGGATATGAGATCAATAGGTTTAAGAGATGAGAGAATTAAAAATACCCACCAGAAAGACTAAGACTAACCCAACCCATAATGATGTACCGGAAAATACGACATTTTTGTTACTTGACCAACCATCAGGAGAAGCAAATACGACAGATACGCTAGATATAACAGAAATACCTGGATACATATTAATTTAAATTAACGCATTATATTAATTTAAGTCATCCAATAATTACACATCAATGTTTGAGCAACTAATTGGCATGTCACATATATATATCATTTTATTTTATTTTTTTCACTATCTCTCCTTTAACAGTTAATAATCTGATTATTTCATGTTTTCATATTTTTCTTATACCTTTTTAAATTATTATTTCATGTAATTCATATTTTTCTTAAAATTTTTTATTATCTCCTCCTTCTAAGTAGTGCATTTTCTATTTTCTAATTCTTTTAGTTTTAATTTTTTGTAATTTTTGTTCAAGTATTATAGGTTAAATTTTATTTCTATCCTTAGCCACCCAATTTTAAAATTTTGAATCTCCATCAATGCACTACGCACTTTGTTTTTTAAAAAAAACTTGTGTTGGATCACATATTTTTGCTGGTGAAACTAATTCTTTTTTGCAAGTTTGTATTTTCTCTCTTTTTAAAAAAAAAGAAATTAATCAATATTTGATTGAAGAATTATTTTCTATTCATTTCCCTTTGATTTTTTTGATGATAGACATGAGACTTACATGTTCAATTGTATAGCATTTAATTAAAATTAACAAGTTGGGAAAAATATTTATGAAAATACATATCACATCATTTAATTACCATAATCATTAACTTTTTGGGCCAAAGATATAAAAAGAGTTTCACGTTCTCCATAAATTAATTACTCTTTTGCTGATGAATTAAATATACCTTCGCAAATTATTCAAATCTGAGTATTCGACCAAACATCAGTAATCTATAAATATTATATTATCTTTGCAAAAGTAAACACTCGTGATACCAACACAAACACAATTAGTATTCACTTTAAAATCTATCAGATTAATATGATGAACCCAACACGATAAACGTGATAAGAAATTAATAAGATTTGAAATAAATAAGAATAATTTGAATTGAACTATTGTTTAATATGATTAAAATGATAACAAAAATAATATTATATTTAAATGAAATGAAATTACACCAATTATAAATAATGATTGATACACTTAAAATTTTTAACAGTACTTAATTATAATAATTTTGTAAGGGAAGGTCTTGGGTTAGGCAGGCCTAAACGATTTAGGCGGGTTTTATCCATTAACCCAATCTTTAGGCGGGTTTTATCCATTAACCCAAACCCAAACCCATATAATATACCCTATTTGGGATGGGTGAACCCATTTGGGTAGGATAAAACCCGCCTAAACCATTTAGGCCTGAACGCAAATTTTTGCCTTTTTGTAATTATTTTAATACAATATTTTTATCTGGTGAAAGTTGTAGAAACTATATTGAAAAAGTTAATAATTGGTAAAACGGTACATAATAAGGAGAGTATAGGAAGACCGCCGCCACAGCGTATAACCACCTACGATTATCCACCTATAAAACAAGCGCCTCTCTAGATTTTCGTAGTTCATTCTCATTCAGTCTTGCCCCAATTTGAGGGGTTTTGAGGCACTTGAAAGTTGAAATTTGACTTCAATTACGACCTAACAATCCGAACAATTATACGGTTAATCGGTGATACAGACTAGAATCATGGACTTGGAGGACGAGTACGAGCAGGAGGATCAGGGTTACAACAATGGCGACGATTATGACGATGCCGAGATGGACGGCGACGAAGATATCACGCAGGAGGACGCGTGGGCAGTCATCAGTGCTTACTTCGAAGAGAAGGGTTTAGTGCGTCAGCAGCTGGATTCCTTCGACGAGTTCATCCAGAATACGATGCAGGAGATTGTCGATGAGTCGGCCGATATCGAGATCCGCCCCGAGTCGCAGCACAACCCGGGACACCAGCCGGACTTCGCGGAGGTTGTTTTACTTCGCGGTTGACGTTGCTTTGAGTTGTAAATTTTTGGGTTTGGAGTTGGGATGGGAGTGTTAGGGTTTATGGCTTTTGTTTGGTGAGAAAGGATACCGTTGAATCGACGCCAGATGGAACTAAGGGTTTTTTAGGCATGTTTGCTTCGTTGTAGGAGTTTGTTTGTTTATTGCGAGAGCGCTATGGTGATTAGTTTATCACAAACGACTTAACTCTGAACCTGCTAGACCTGGACTAATAAGGAGGATGCAGGACAGTGACGTTTATACTGTGATTTTCTTGAATTTGGTTTGTTTAAGTAGATTTTTGTTACTGGATTTGTGATTAATTATAGACATTTCGATTCACTGCTGCAGTCCTTATGCCATCTATGGTGATTCGTTATATCATAAACGACTTAACTTTGAACCTGCTTCCTGGACTAATATGGACGATGTAGGACTGTGACGCTGATATTGTGATTTTCTTTAATTTGGATTGTTCAAGTAGGTTTTTGTCCGAGTAATGGATTTGTGATTAACTATAGACGTTTCGATTCACTGCTGCAGTCCTTATGCGATCTAGACAGACAATTAGGTCAAGAACCAGAGGAACTTTAACTTAAGTAACTGAATCTTGTTTTAGTGGCTGTTTAAGTCTTGCTTTTGACTGGCATGGGTAGTCCCAGGAATTAGACAAGCAAAACGAGTATATATAGCTGGATGTGAATTTAGACAAGCATTGATAGTGCTATGGCAAACAGGATAAGTGATGAGTTTTATGGATTTCTCAGTGTTTTAGTAGTTGCTGTTGGTCTATTTCTATAATATTTAGTATACAGATGGACTTCTGCTATTTCCCTAATCAGAATCTAATGTACTTTTTTTTTGCTTGTGCAGACTATTTATAAAATCTGTTTCGGTCAGATATACCTCAGTAAACCAATGATGACGGAATCTGATGGAGAAACAGCTACTCTATTTCCCAAGGCTGCTAGACTAAGGAATTTGACATATTCAGCCCCATTATACGTCGATGTTACTAAGAGAGTGATTAAGAAAGGTCATGACGGCGAGGAAGTTACCGAGACTCAGGATTTCACTAAAGTCTTTATTGGAAAGGTATATTCATTGTATTTAGGGAGGCTTTATGATCTTGTATAAGTGCCTTTGTAACACTTAACCTTTTTTTTTTTTTTGAGTAGGTTCCTATAATGCTGAGGTCAAGCTACTGCACTTTATATCAGAATTCTGAGAAAGATTTGACAGAGCTTGGAGAGTGTCCATATGACCAGGGTGGTTATTTCATCATCAACGGCAGTGAAAAAGTTTTAATTGCTCAGGAGAAGATGAGCACTAATCATGTCTATGTTTTCAAAAAGAGGCAACCCAACAAGTATGCATACGTGGCAGAAGTTAGGTCAATGGCAGAAACACAAAACAGGCCACCTAGTACCATGTTTGTCCGGATGCTTTCGCGAACTAGTGCCAAAGGGGTAAATAATAGCATGTGAAATAGATTTTGTTTACATATTGTTGACACGTGGTTTATATTAATCACATGCTTTTCTACAGGGTTCTTCAGGCCAATATATTCGTGCTACCCTCCCATACATCCGCACTGAGATTCCTATCATTATTGTGTTTCGAGCACTGGGATTCGTCGCTGACAAAGATATACTGGAGCACATCTGCTACAATTTTCAAGACACTCAAATGATGGAACTGCTTCGGCCTTCCTTGGAAGAAGCATTTGTAATCCAAAATCAACAGGTACTCTTACATCAATGTTAGTTTCTCATTTCTCTTCATTCAGAAAGCCAGTCTGTGGCTTGAATTCTCACATCCTGTTGAAGTTTTGTAGGAATTTGGATTTATTTTTTATATTTTTGGGTTTGGGGGAGAGGAAGCATAGATGCATAATTTGAGAAATACTATAACAATTCTGGCTGCTCTAATTACCTCGAGTTTTGATTCGAACTCTTCTAATAATGCTTTGGTAATGTCAGAAGTTCAATCAGAATTCTTCATTCTCTTGTGTTCTCTATCCTTGCAGCACTTCATTAGTTTACTGGTTGACTGATTGTATAAGCATATTTTTTTCTAATTATAAATCTGGCATCTCATTTGATTAATACCATAGTAGCTAGTGATGTATAACTTATTTCTGTATTGCAGGTTGCTCTGGACTACATTGGGAAAAGAGGAGCCACTGTTGGTGTCACCAAGGAGAAAAGAATCAAGTTTGTGCTACTGAAATTGTTACTTTGTATCTTATTATGTCTTCATTTGTGTCTAAATAATACCTATAATCCTTGTGCAGGTATGCCAAAGAGATTCTTCAAAAAGAAATGCTTCCTCATGTTGGTGTTGGGGAGTACTGTGAGACAAAGAAAGCTTATTACTTTGGGTAAGCTATTATCTTTTTAGGTTTCTGTTTAAATTTTTGTGGTTGGTGCTACTTAACCAATGCCAATGCCAATCTGTTCTCTCCAGGTATATCATCCATCGACTTCTGTTATGTGCATTAGGTCGAAGGGCAGAGGACGATAGAGACCACTATGGCAATAAAAGACTGGACCTTGCTGGTCCTTTGCTTGGTGGCCTCTTTCGAATGGTTCTTGTTTATATACATTTTACTTTAGTCATCTATCTATCCTTAGCGAATGAGGTGTTGATGTGAAGTTTGATCTTCTCTCTATGCTGCAGCTATTCAGAAAGCTGACTAGGGATGTGAGGTCTTATGTTCAAAAGGTTTCTCTGCGTTCTACCCTTTCTTTGTTATTTGGAGAGCATGGAGATGACTTTTGTGTTTTAATACCTATTTACTTTTTTCTATGAACTGACAGTGTGTAGACAATGGCAAGGACGTGAATTTACAATTTGCAATAAAAGCCAAAACCATTACCAGTGGCTTAAAGTATTCACTTGCTACTGGTAACTGGGGCCAAGCAAATGCAGCCGGTACAAGAGCTGGAGTATCTCAGGTTGAATTCCATAGTTTCAGTCTATTCATGCCTTTATACATCCGTTCTATTCGCTATGAATCAAGTGCTTAATTTGAGGAGTTCTGTGATTGATATGTTGCAGGTGTTAAATCGATTGACTTATGCATCTACCTTGTCGCATTTGCGAAGGCTCAACTCTCCTATAGGCCGTGAAGGTAGCTGGCCTATTTTGTTTCTTCTTTAAATGATTTGGTGGTGATCTTTAGATGATACTTCTTGATAGTTATTTTTATATAATTCTTTTGTTTGCTTCATAGGAAAACTTGCTAAACCGAGGCAGTTACATAATTCACAATGGGGAATGATGTGCCCTGCAGAAACACCTGAAGGACAGGTAATTGTTGCATATAGTTGTCAGTTCTCGAGGTTCCTCTCTGTTAATGAATCTACTTTCTATTTGACATCTATCATTAGGCATGTGGGTTGGTGAAGAACCTTGCTTTGATGGTGTATATTACGGTTGGCTCTGCTGCTTATCCAATTTTAGAGTTTTTAGAGGAATGGGGCACTGAGAACTTTGAGGTACTTGAAATGTATCGCCATTAAGCTGAATTTTGGTTTTGTGTTCATGTTGATATCTCTTTTAACAAAATGTATTTGTATCTATGTTTTTAATTAAAGGAAATTTCTCCTGCTGTCATTCCTCAAGCAACTAAGATCTTTGTCAATGGTTGTTGGGTTGGTATTCATCGCAATCCTGATATGTTGGTGTCTACACTAAGACGCCTGAGGAGACGTGTAAGTATTCCTTCCACATTTCTGTTTTGTCAACGTTTTATGTTCCTACTTCCAAGGTCCTTTGACTTGTAAATCTGGATGCAGAACTCTGGTGTCTAGATCTTTGATAGCGGTGTATTTCCTAACATATGCCATTGACATACTTGAGTAGTACATTAGAGGAGATGCTCTTATTTCTGCTTGTGAATGATGCTTTTTGCAGTGTAATGTATAATATTGTATGCAATATGGAAGCTCAATGAAGCTAATGTTGTTTTTTTTGTTAACAGGTTGATGTCAATACAGAAGTTGGGGTGGTTCGAGATATTCGTTTGAAAGAACTCAGAATATACACTGATTATGGTCGCTGCAGTCGTCCATTGTTTATTGTGGAAAAGCAAAGACTTCTTATAAAAAAGAAGGATATCAGAGCCTTACAACTAAGAGTATGTCTGATCTAGTCTTTTCCGCACTTACACCCATGTCACTTTTTCAAATTGACTTTTACGTTTATGGACTATTTCTTATTTTTCATGTGCTTGTTCCAAGGAATCCCCTGAAGATGGTGGTTGGCATGACCTAGTTTCTAAAGGATTTATAGAATACATAGATACAGAGGAAGAGGAAACAACTATGATTTCTATGACAATACATGTGAGAAGTTATTAAAGCCAGGTTTTCCCTACAAAAGATTATAATTCATTAGATACTGAAATGATTGTCTATTTTCCTTAGGATCTGGTTACTGCAAGGGAAAGACCACAAGAGGCTTATTCAGATACCTATACACACTGTGAGATTCATCCATCCTTGATATTGGGTGTTTGTGCTTCAATTATTCCCTTCCCGGATCACAACCAGGTAATTTCATTACAGAGATCTTATCCTCACATTGCTAGATCTTCAGTTCGCTGATCTGTTCCCTTCTTCAGTCACCTCGTAACACATACCAGTCAGCTATGGGTAAACAAGCTATGGGAATTTATGTCACCAACTATCAGTTTCGAATGGTATGTTCGATTTTTCACCACATTTACTTAGCTGGTCATTCGACTATTTATTGTACTTACTGTTCCTGCTACTTCTCTTTCAGGATACCTTGGCGTATGTGCTGTATTATCCTCAAAAACCTCTGGTTACCACTCGGGCTATGGAGCATTTGCATTTTAGGCAGTTACCTGCTGGGATTAATGCTATTGTTGCTATTGCATGCTACTCTGGATACAACCAAGAAGATTCTGTAATCATGAATCAGTCATCAATTGACCGTGGCTTCTTCCGGTCCCTATTTTTCCGTTCATATAGAGATGAAGAGAAGAAGATGGGGACATTAGTCAAAGAGGATTTTGGACGCCCCGATAGAGCTAATACCATGGGCATGCGCCATGGCTCCTATGATAAGTTGGATGATGATGGGCTTGCACCTCCAGGTACTAGAGTCTCAGGCGAGGATGTGATTATTGGGAAAACCTCTCCCATTGCTGCTGATGATGCCCAAGGGCAAGCTGCTCGTTATACAAAACGTGATCACAGTACAAGCTTACGACACAGTGAAACTGGAATGGTGGATCAGGTCCTGCTGACCACAAATGCTGATGGTTTGAGATTTGTCAAAGTGAGGGTGAGATCAGTCAGAATCCCTCAAATTGGAGACAAATTCAGCAGTAGACATGGACAGAAGGGAACAGTGGGTATGACTTATACACAGGAAGACATGCCGTGGACTTTGGAAGGCATCACTCCGGACATCATCGTCAACCCTCACGCTATTCCTTCCCGTATGACTATTGGTCAGCTAATTGAGTGTATCATGGGCAAAGTTGCTGCTCATATGGGGAAGGAAGGAGATGCTACTCCTTTCACTGATGTGACCGTGGACAATATCAGCAAAGCCCTTCATAAATGTGGGTATCAGATGCGTGGTTACGAGACCATGTACAATGGCCATACCGGCAGAAGGCTCACATCTATGATATTCCTTGGTCCCACGTACTACCAGAGGCTGAAACATATGGTTGATGACAAAATTCACTCCCGTGGTAGAGGCCCTGTACAAATTCTCACCAGGCAACCTGCTGAGGGACGCTCACGTGATGGCGGCCTCCGGTTTGGTGAAATGGAACGAGACTGCATGATTGCACACGGAGCTGCTCATTTTCTGAAGGAGAGGCTGTTTGATCAAAGTGATGCGTACAGGATACATGTTTGTGAGCGATGTGGATTGATAGCTATTGCCAACCTTAAGAAAAACTCATTTGAGTGCAGAGGCTGCAAAAATAAAACTGACATCGTTCAGGTAATCACTTCATCTATCTATCTATCTATCTGCCTATCTATGGTTTCCTTTTCCTTTCTAATCCTCAACTCGTCCCACCATTGCAGGTTCATATTCCGTATGCTTGCAAGCTGCTGTTCCAAGAACTCATGTCTATGGCTATAGCTCCTAGAATGCTGACAAAGGAGATTAAACAGGTCAAAGATCAAAAGAAGAAGGGCACTTAATGTTCACGGAGTTTATGTAAAAATACGTTTTAGTAAATCCAGCATCATCAACACTATGCATTACTGTCCACGAGAGCAAAATGATGGATATTATTCAGTTGCCCCTTTCTTGTGCATGAGATGGAACCTCTCTTTTTTTTTAGTAGAGAAAAACGCTTTACTTTTCAATTTTGATTTGAGCTATTATGCTTTTGTGTGGTTATTTTAATTGTGTTTGTCAGTAACAGGATTAGCAGAATCTGGTACTTCTAGTTGAGGTTTATCTTCGCATGATGCAATGAATCTAAAGAAAACTAATAAGTACTCCCTCTGTTCTACTCTATTAGTTCCATTTGCCTTTTTTGTCCGTCCCATCTATTAGTCCCATTTTTTAAAATGACAAATTTTTTTACACTCATCAATAAAATATTAATTTCACTACACTCACTAACATTGGTTATTGTGCCAAAATCAAATGAGACTAATTACATAACATTGGTTATTGTACCAAAACCAAATGAGACTAATTACATGGGACGGAGGGAGTAAAATATAAGTATTAAATAAATTAATGAACGTTTTTTCATTTGTTGTGAGATAATTATATTTATATTTAACAAAATTTTTATTTATTGTGTACATGTTTCAAAATTTAAAAATAATTATAGTTTTCTTATGCACAAATTCAAGTTCTCAACATTACCAAGTTTAAGATTTATATACTTTTATTAAAAATATGTAGTTGGACAATTGGAAGCTTGAGGATGAATTATATAATATCTAAATTATAATAACTAATGTGTAAAAAGATGTCAAAATTATAGAATTAATATATAAAAAACTTAATATATCCACACATATGTTATAAATAAAATTTGGATTATATTATTTTTCAATTAAAATTTGAAAAAATATTTTTGCTTATTCATCATATAGATATAATTTATATTTTAGAAGTATATCCTTATTTAGTTTTTATACAATCTTTTTAAATTATAATATTTTTCTTAGTATATGTAAAATAGATATAGTACTAAGTTTATTTGGATAAAATAAAAATTTAAAAATAATTATATTCTCCTATATAAAAATTTAAATATATGAGTATAATAATATTTTCGTAAAATTCTAGTCAATGCGAAAATCGAATCACTCAAAAATCAAAATTGTATGAAACGCACGTCGAATAGTTTCAGAAAAGGTGGAGGAAGGAAAATAGACTTATTGCGGGAATAGGTTTTGAAGAAAATCTTACTATCAACTTCATTTAAACTCAAGTCGATGGAATTGCGATCTTGATTCTTGGGCGTCTGACCATATCTATCGTCCCGTCGAATGCGGAACCCCAAACCTAGAATCTGCATCTAATAGGGTTTTGTCTAGATTTATATTTTTGCTCACAAAACCCTACCAGTAGCGCTCTTAATTTTGTGTGAGAAAGATGCAAATAGAAGTAAGCATGGTAGAAGATGAGCAGGAGATGGCAGCTGTTGAAGCAGCTGTAGTAGTAGAAGAAGAAGACGACGACGATGAGGACGAGGGGCCGCCGCCTGGATTTCAGCGCATCCTTACTCCAGAGCCAGGGCCGGTGGCGGAGAATGCTGGAGCCGCCAACAGCGAAGAAGATGATGGCCCTCCACCTGGGTTTGACTGCATCGCCCACAAACCCCTTCAATCGCTTCCTTCTTCTGGTTAGCTCAAAATCAGGAAAAATTAATAAAATTAAAAATCTTGTTTCTTTCCCGCTATCTGTTTTGTGTTAGTGTTGTTTTGGGACTCTAGGGCAAGCCTTCTGCTTTGATAATTTATTACTTGATTTTGGTTGATTTTATTTGGGACTTCTCTTGTCCAACTTCTGTGGGTGATTGGTTTTAGTTAGACGCACCACATGCATATCCTTTAGTTCTTTTTTTTTGGAAGAAAAACCACTGTGTTTAACTATTTCTAGAGAAGAATCGCTACTGAGCGTCCAGATATATTTCATTGTCAATTTGTTGTGGTATGTTGCATTTGGTCAAAATATTGTTTACCTTGTGCTTCCCATTTACCTCCATATAGTGGTGAGGTAGACCAAGAAGAATCTGAGTTTATGCCAATCATTGCTCCTCCAGAATGGTTGTAGTCATTAATCAATGGCTGCCTGGTTCCTTAACAACCATAGTAGGAGGGAAAGGAATCTAATAAGCCGCGCTTCCAGTTTTGTTAATTAAAACTTCTTGTCCATCATAGTATTGTTTCAATTTCTTAAATTCTCTCAACAGTGGCTATTGATCAAAATTATGTAGCATGTCATATAGTCAATCAGGCTTATCAGCTACTCTAAGGCATAACTTCCCTCTCTCATATAGAACCTATGATGGCTCTTTCCCTTCAAATTTCTTTAGCTACAGCAGTGGACCTTTCTTCATTTGCTCCTATTGTTCGCCAGTTTTGCTTGTACAGCGGAAATAACTCACATATAGGGATATTTGATTCATTAGCATCATCAGATTTGACAAGCAGCAAACAAGACGACATGGATGATGATGAAGATGGGCCGCCACCAGGATGGGAGTTCAGTAACCTTGTAAATGCATTACCAATAGAAACATCAGACACTACAGGTTGCGTTCTTTTACTTGTAATTGAATGTTGATCTTTGAAATTGACTTAGTACTTTTAAGATAATTAGAGAAGCATATCTCTGATGGGTTTTAGATGAACTACTTTAAATGATTTAAGAATTAACTGCTAAAGATAAGGAAAATGAGAACTTTATTTGCGATTTTTTTGCTTGTGCCCTGTTCCTTGGGCAGATACCCTCTCATTTGTTGCGATATTGCTTGATCTTTACATTTATATTTTGTGAACCAGTGGGCAACTAAAGATCAGTCTGGGTTTACATGTCTTACCTTGGACATCTCAGATATAAAGGAGGAGGGCAATGAAGAATTAGATGAAGGCCCGCCTCCTGGGTGGGAGTCAGTGTTGCCATGTCAGATGCAACAATCACATACACCTCCACTCCAGTCGCCGTCAATTGTCTCTCCCAGTAAGTTCTAGCTTGGAATTTGCTTCCAGCGAATTTTACTTTGAACTCATTTGTCTTTTGGACGGCACATTAAATTTTTGTGGGCGACAGATTCTTTTCAAGGATTCGTATACTGCCATATAAAATGTGTATTATGTTCATTATACATATTCAGTTTTACTTAGCAATATATGGCATTGAGTGTCTGCCTTTCAGTCTGAAGAATTATTTCTTTGTAATTGACTGGTCCCTGATTGCTTTTTCTGAAATTAGCACACTGCTTTCCATCAGCTATTAAATAACTTCATCTTCATATTGACAAGTGAAGCATCCTTGACAGCTACGCTAAGCCCTATGTTGATGGACATCATTACACTTAACTAAAGATTCTGAAATAATCTTCTCTGTGTCTGCTTTGATATTCTACTTCCAGTATGCGAAGATGGTGAAATCTGAAATTGGGTAGTAAACTTTTATAGGATATGTTTCCCTACGTGCAACAGTTCCATTATATGTTGGCTTAGGATTGAATCAGTCACATCTAACACGGGGACATTGTAGATATTGAAATGGGAAGCAATGAAATAACTCCACGAAATGACAATGAAGTGCCTCCCTCAGAGTTAGGACACACACCCATGATACGGCAGTCACCTCCACCGCAGAAGCTACCATCATTAGAGCAGCCTGCTGGTATGTTCGTTAGATATCTTGTCATGTGGTAACTTCTAATGTCTATGTTAAAAGTATGATAGTTTTTGCTAATTGTTTCTCATTCCTTGGTGTTATGTTGATCTTCAAGATGTTCATGTCATTTGTCAGTATTTTTTAATGATAATTCTTCTGTTAGATATTTTTACGAGCTGGGCTTCATGGTATTCATTCCCCTCTAGTTCTTTTTATAAAAGTAACAATTGAGACCTTTCGTGGTTGTCTTGTTGTGAAGTTATGCTTTGTAAGATTATGCAAAATGTACTAGTTTAGTATGGTAAAGCATGATTACCACTGGTATTCTATGGAAATTATTTTATAAAGTATACTACAAGGAGCCAAGGATCTGCCAAACTAAGACTTTTCAATGAGTAGCTATGGCAGATTCTGTCTATGCTACCAATTTAGATGCAGGGAGCAAAGACGGGGACAAAAAGAATGAGGAGAAGAGACCTGCATCTGGACACCAGCCTGTATCTCCTTTTCAGCAGCCTCCATCAAATCCTCACCCGTTGACACCAGTGCCTAAATTATCATCTTCTGGTGAGTGCATTGTTAATTTTCCATTTTCAGTTTTGCAAAGTTTTTAGTTCAGCTAATCCTTGTACCTTACCTGTT
The DNA here is from genome assembly GCA_026898455.1 of Plectranthus barbatus. Taxonomy (NCBI): domain Eukaryota; kingdom Viridiplantae; phylum Streptophyta; class Magnoliopsida; order Lamiales; family Lamiaceae; genus Plectranthus; species Plectranthus barbatus. Next base: position 7,930 of record JAPKLW010001777.1, on the reverse strand, counting down.
AGTTAATCATTTCTGTGATGTTGTTTTCGTAAATGGAGTGGGTTTTCTTCATCTCCAATTACGATACATGTAAAAAATGCTACTGTTGTACTCATATTAGTGATCTATGCTATATCTGGGAAGTTGCTAGGGACTTATAATTTTCTGCGCCTATGAACCTGTCTTTGGTTGTGGAGGTAGAAATGAATTTTCGATATGTTATTAGACCAGAGCTATTAAAGGGAATTGCATCCACTTGCCATGTAATTGGTTCGCACCCTTAAGAGAATCTGCCAATCTTGAGACAACTATAATTGCGCTTCGCATTCAACTTAGACGAGCATTTTCTGTCTGAAAGTGCTTCAGAATTTCCTACTTGGTTTTCAACTTTTCATTAGTTTTACTTACACTGGAAATGATGCAGAAAAAGCTCAGCTGGTTTGTGGTACATGCCGGAAGCTGTGTTTGTATCCGCGAGGAGCAAAGTGGATTCGATGTCCAGGATGCCAGGAAGTCAACTTTGTCCTAGAAGGTAACCTTCACTCACCTCTTGCAAAAGATGATCACTAATGATTTCCGAGTAGTGGTGGTGTGGGACTGATTAGTGAGTGTCCAACCTTGTGCAGCTCATGAAGTGGGGCAAGTGAAGTGTGGAGGTTGTAGTGTGTTGCTTATGTATCCTCACGGAGCAGGAGCAGTTCAATGCTCCTCCTGCCGTTTCATGACAGAAATCGGGGTACGTATACGTATATGGTGAATCTCACCATTACCCTCCCTGACTTTGGGCATTGCCTGAAAATCGCTTTCTGTGATGTAGGCACACAATAGGCGGCCTCCTCTTTCCGTTCAGCATGCTCAAGCTCGAGATCAGAGAAGGCAACGTCGTTGCAACCGAGCTCGGTAGCTGAGAGTCATGGTGGGAGCCCCTTGGACTCGAGCTGTATATGATATGATACAATCTAGACATCTTTAAAGAACGTTTATTTTTTATTTCCATTTCCATTTCTGCATTCAATTTGGAGATGTAGATGGAGCTGCTTCTGCTTCCTCATGCTATCGACGAGGTGAGGAGGCTCTCCCATAAACCATTTTCTGCATTAGAAAAGAAATTACGAGTGAATCGTGATCTGATATCCTAAGACTAAGACTAGTAATATGGTCACAAATAGAAAATTAAAAAAAAAAAAACTGAGGAACATAAATCTAAGAAGAACATAATACTTGTAGTTTATAATTTTATTTGTTATATTTGTGTTTTTATCAGTTTGGTTCCAATTTTGTATAAATTATTGTGATTTTAATTATTTTATGGTTATTTGTAAGTATTTTTTACTTAAAATATATTTCTATTTCTTCTGTTTCCAATTTGCCTAGTTGATGGACAATATTTGGAAAATGATGCAATTTATAAGGGGCAGAATTTTAGGATCCAAATTAGTTATTAGATGATACTATCTGTTGTACGTGAGATCTATTCATGTGGCAATTCTTTTGTATGAATTATGTTGGTTGTTCGATGCCATGTGTCATCATTTAAATATCAACTTTTTTTTTTTATTCAAATCTTCTATTGTTTAAAATATCCAACCCAATTTTAGCCACGCTGAAGGTTTGGGAAGGTCAGCCCGGGGCTTTACAAAATCATTCATTTAAATTGGATTTTGTAATTGTTTGATTTTATTTATCTTAAGTTTCAATAATTTTACTTGTAAATCTTTATTATTATTTATTTTTGGGATCGTAGTTGGTACTATTTAAATTGTTTTATCTTAAGAAATAACAAAAAAAATATTAAATGGTCATAAAAAAAAATCAAGATTAATTAATTAAAAATCATTATGGAAGATTTAGTTATTCTTCTAGTTGATTGAAATTGTAGGTTTAAGATAAAATTAAAGTTTCACACTTTACTCATGCAATACATAAAATTAGTTAAATAATTATTTTATTTAAGAATGGATCTATTTTTAAAAGTTATATTTAATTAATTTATGATTTATAATCATTAACGTAGATTATTGTTATTATTCAGGATTAAAAAAGATTATATAATGCCAAATATAATAATAGAAAAGTTGCAATCTAAAAGTTATTCAAGTTTAAATCAATAATAATACGACACCTAATTATTTATTAATTATCAATTATGGAGACTAGTTAAAAAACAATAAAACAAAAATATTAGACTAATAACGACTACTCAATCACACAAACTTGAGTAAATTAAAACATTAATTAAACACACTCTCTAAATATTCCCATAAAGTTGAAGCTCAAATTATTAATCATAGGTTGAGATAAACAACAATTTTGAGCGAATCTAGAGAGAGAAACAGGCGCGGAAGAAGCCATCGCCGGCAATGCATAATCTCGCATCTCAACAGGTCCAATATTCTCAATTAGCTTAAAATAAATGCCAGGCACGTCAGCAAATGCCCACCACTGCTATCTTATATATTTATGCTTTTATCTGCTATCCAAGCTTTCTCAACCCCTACCAATAAATAAATAAAAATTATAAAAACAAAACAAAACAAACACCAATGCAATTCATGGATCATATCATATATACCTGGCATGCTTGATGCGACCTCCAATGCCCTGCGACGAGATTCCTCATCGTTGTTCGAAGCCACGAACAACACTAGATCTCTTATATATCACACGCTCAGTAATGTGTATTCACTTTAAATCAGTAAAGAAGAATTACATATATATAATTATACCTTTCTTTTTTGCAACTCCCGGCAGGCAAAGGCTTCATTTTCCAAAGCTGGTCTAACCCTAACCATGGTGGCGAATTTCTTCTCTCAGCCGCTTCCTCACTCTTTATATATATATAGGGAGTGACTCACATACTTAAAAATTAGTTTGTGCTAAATAGGAATGAATCTACACCATTCATCTAAAAAATTCAATGGTTGAGATTAAAACATTTTCCCAGATTTTATGCTTTTTTGCTTTATAAATCATGCTTAATCGAATTAAGCACGAACGAAAATTATGCTTAATTTTTTAATTTTTATGCTTTAATCTCAACCATTGATGCTATCAATCCAAGGGCTGAGATTCATTCTTATTTAGCACAGACTTTAATTTTAACACTTGAGTGAATCTCTCTCTCTCTATATATATATATAGAAGGGATCATGTAAAAAAAATCCCCATGTGAGAAAAAAAAATGAATCATGTCCATCAGATCTAAAAAAATCAATGGTTGATATTGAATCAAGCAACAACTAAAATGCAATCAAGCAACAACTAAAGCACAATCAAGCAACATTGCAATCAAGCAACGACCTGAATACAATCAAGCAATGCCGTGAATGCAATCAAGCATCTTTCTCACTTTCTCACGTTAAGAGTTTTCTCACTGGATCCACTCCCTATATATATATATATATATATTGATAATCATCTCACAAGTCCATTTTAGATAGGAGAATAAGAATAAATCTTATCCTTTAATTTGATGAAATAAGTGGTCCAGATTGATTCTTAAAATTTGAAATTTAACTTTTATTTTATGTTAAATTATAATTAAGAGCATTTAGGTAAGTTAAACATGAGGGACCACAATAAATTTCGTAATCACTTTCCTATCAAACATACGTGTTTTGCTTCTACATATTCTCTTTCATCTAATTTTTTTATAGAACTTAAAATAATCATATCTCATTCAATTTAAATTATTTTTCCACGTACAATATATCAAATTAAAGATAATTTAATTACCTTTCAAACGAAATCACTATTGCATATGTTTCAAATAAGATAATTGTAGCAAAAACAAGATATTGCAACTATACAAACGTAAATAATACATATTTACAAGCATATATAATGCAACTTACATTTGAAAAAAAATCTATATTCTACCAAAAATTGATAGCCCCATTAAACATAATGCAACTAAACCAACCTATATAATGCAAATATACAGGCTTATAAAATGCAACTTAAAGGTGGTCTGATTAGATCATATGATAATAAATAAGTATATTAAAAATAAGAATGAATCTCATCCATTAGATCTAATTAAATCAATGACTGATATTTAATCAATCAACAATTAAAACACAATCAAACAATAAATGATCAAGCAATGTCCCTTCGCTCGGGGTGTAGTGGTTAAAGCACCTTGCCTGTGACTGAGAGGTCACAGGTTCGAGCTCCCAGGGGAACATCTGGATGTGTAAGTTTAAGATTAATGTATACTTATTAAAAAAAAATACCAAGCCATATATATATATATATATATATATATATATATATATATATAGGGAGTGACACATACTAAAACTTAGTTTGTGCTAAATAGGAATGAATCTACACCGTTCATCTAAAAAATTCAATGGCTGAGATTAAAATATTTCCCCAGATTTTATGCATTTTGCTTTATAAATCGTGCTTAATTCGATTAAGCACGATTTATAAAACAATTAAGCACGAACGGAAATTATGCTTAATTTTTTAATCTTTATGCTTTAATCTCAACCATTAATGCTATCAATCCAATGGTTGAGATTCATTCCTATTTAGCATAAACTTTAATTTTAGCATTTGAGTGAATCTATATATATATATATATATATATCTATATCTATATATATATTAAAGTAAGGCCGGAGACAAAATAAGGTAACTTTAAGTTGCATTAATTAACTGGTTAGTTCCTTAATTAATAAATGAAATATTCTATAATTATAAATAGTAATTATACACTTCATTATTTACATTAACATTTATGATTTAATCTATAATTGATATTTATAATTAATATATGACAAGTTTGTATATTAGTGAATATTCAATTAAAGATAGATCATATCTCAATACATATGAATTAGTAGATTATATTTATTAGTTAAGAACAACAGTTTGTACAAATAGTTTTTGTATAAATTATTTACTTTTCTCTTTTAATAAAATATTTTGCTTTATTATTTAAGAATAAATTATATTCCAATACATACTTATAATTATGTTTGTGTAAATGATATTTATTTTATTATAAATCTGTACTTATTTCTTGAATATGTATCAACTCAAAATTAAATTATGATATTCATGGAGAAAAATGAATTATGATTGAGTTTAGAATAAATGTTGATACTAATTGTAAATGTCAACTATTTATTTAACAAAATTCTATTTTATTTAATCTAATATATTTGGTACATTTATGTATTAATGTATCAAAATATTTTTCTCTTTAATTATTTTCAATTAAATTGTATCAAATCTCAATAAAAATTAATTAGAATATTATATTTATTAATTAAGGAAATATATTCATGTAGAAAAATTAAAAAAATACAGAATCATTCATTAAAAAAATCTTATTTGAAATAAATTTAAATTACATCAATTTATCGTAGTTAATTAATGAATAACTACCATCAAATTTTTTGTTTTAAAATTTAAACAATATATTAATATTATTAAAGCATGTGATTATAAATCAAAATATCACTCAAGTGGTCACAAACAATTTGATAGATTAAAATTTTAAAAATAATACTGTAAAAAAAAGAAGCAAAGCATGTAGATAAAGGTTTTGTATTCCGTGAAATAAAAGAGCATGTTTCTATTTTATTTTGAAAAATATAAAAATTGGATCCGATTTCAAATTATTCCTTTTGATATGAAAATTTTCAAATAAATACAAGAAAATAAGGCAGCTAATATGTAGTGTTATTCTTATTTCTTTAAATTTAAAAAATTCATATTTGATGAAATTAAGTATATTTCATTTTATTAATATACATTATATTTAAATATATATAGATTATCGTACATCATTGTTGGGAAATTTGGCTAAGTTTCCTTTCCCCAGTAGCTACTTGTTTAGATTCTAGTTTTGGTGTTTTGGTGGATCAAATCCTAAGTCCTACCAGCGTTAGTTTGTCTCTAGAATAGCTCTAGTCTCAAATGTAAAGTCCTGTTTAGGTCTTTTGAGTTGTAAGTCGTAGCTGATCAAGACTCATGCTGGCACTGCTCACCAGCATGAGAAGTGCTTACCACTGGTTTCTGTTCACCAGTTGGAAAAGTCTCATCCGAAGGCGGCTGACAAAGTCTCGTGCTGACACTGTTCACCAGCATGAGAAGAGCTAATGACTGGTTACTGTTCACCAGTTGTAAGGATTTCACCAGCAGGCGGCTGACAAATCCTACCAGCAGAATACGTGTTCTCACTGACACTGTTCACAAGCGGTGAAGCCACCAGTCATGGGAGATTCCAAGGGTTAACATCAGACATATTGGTAGACTTAGATTGTGCCAGCGCAAAGTCACCAGCAGAGACTGCCAGCACAAGATCACCAGAATGATCTACCAGTCGGATGTTACCAGCAGAATTCCAGATTCGCTCTCCCAGAGTCTTAGAGACAAAAAGAAGATTCGTCTGAGGAATAAACTCACAAAGTATGACTTTAAGGGAGGATACCTTAAAGTCTATCAGTTCAAGACACCAGTTCCGATTCCTAGTACTGACGAATAGTGCCATTCTGACATAAAGAGATCAATGTCAGATAAAGTGGACAAAAGCATGGCACTTTCCGGAAATTCCTACCTGCCGCCGTTTGAAGGACATGCGAGGACAGAGACCTTTTCCGGATGTGTCCAAACGGCTAGAAGATTTGAATGGGATCCTGCGTCTATAAATAGGTCGGAACTACCAACATTTAAGACGCTTGCTTGCTTCCTGACATTCAATACTCTTCACCTACCGAAAGACTGAAAATTTATTACGCTCAAGCAAGTAGAAGCAAAGCACTTTCGAGGCCTTTCTAAAGGCTATCCGTGTGTTGATTTATCAAACACGAGACTTCAAGCTTCTAGCTTGTAAGTTATTGATCTCTTTGGTGTTCTTTCTCTTCCGAGAAGTTCACAGCAGCTCTTGTGCCAGCCAGCACTTGAGTTATTACGGGCTTTTGCCGTATTGAGAAGATTCGTTCTTGGGAGAACTAAACACCCAGTGAAGCTGTGGAGGTTGAAGTGACGTGCTCGCACTCCACCAGCTGATCAGAGTTGAAGAAGGACAAGGCCGGGAGCGGTTGATCTAGTGAACTGGTGGACGAGGCATTCACCAGCTAGAGATAGATCGTAGGACGCTTGTACCCGATTACTCTTAGTGAAATTTCCAGTGCTACGACTGGAGAGTGGACGTAGATCAGTTGATCGAACCACTCTAAATCCTTTGTCTTTTATCAGCTTTCTGCATTTCATACTGATTTAAAACCCAGCACCCAAGTGCTGGTGTATATCTGAAAACTGATATAACTGTGCAAACAAGGCTAAAAATATTCTAAGTCTTGAGTTACCAGCTGACCAGCCAGTCGCCAGTCAGCTGAGTACGCAGAGTGCAAGTTGACTTACCAGCTGACAAGGTCCCAGTCAGCTGAGTAACCAGCAGAGTGCAAGAAACGATTAATCACATTTTCCGCTGCCAAGTTATACCCTGATAATCCGGGACCAACAATCATTTTTTTCCTAGAAAAGTGAGCATATAAATGGTTTTCATTATTTATATTTAATTGATTGTAACACCCCATGTATTAAGTGAATCTTGTACAAGTTATTGAAATTTATGAAATGAGAAATTCTTGATTTAGAGATTATTGAAGTTATTAATTTTGGATTTGGAGGGAAATTATTGAGTTGGTAACTATAATGTGAGAAATTATCAAGAAATTAAAGGAAATATTATGTATGGGGAGATTGAGAATATTTATGTTGTAATTGTTCTATTATAAGGTGGGATTAATTAAGGATTATGAAATATCCTATGATATCATATTAATGATATGATATAACATGTATAAATTTTTGGAAGAGATATAAATAGAGGAGGAATTATAACATAAGCTTTTCCAGCTTATATTATAATCTTAGAGAGAGAAAGAGTGAGAACCCCCCCCCCCAAAACCTCAAACCCGTCAGCCCTTTT
>JAPKLW010001776.1:128883-152735 GCA_026898455.1 Plectranthus barbatus | reverse complement strand
TAAATAATTAATTAATTAGGATTGTGTTTAGAATATGAAATTGAATGTTGCAAGAAAATGCAAAGAGCTAGACAAACCTCCACTATGTCTCCCAAATTAACAGCCAAGGCTTGTGGTTGGAATTTGACAGGCATCCAAACTCCATCTTTCTTGATTTGAAGCCCTTCGACTCCATTGACTTGCATGAGGATGGTGACGCCGCTGCCGTCGGAGTGCGGCGTCAGCCCGATCACCTTCTCCGGCTCCGGGCACGGCGGGTAGTAGTTCATCCTCACCGACTGCATCCCATCCTCAAACATCTCTTCTATATCTTTTTTATCAATCTTCAACGCTTCCGCAATCATTCCCAGCAACTCCTTCGCCAGTTTTTGTAATTCGCTGATGAACTTCTCCAATGTCTCCCTACCATTTATTTTTTTTTTATATAAAAATTATATAATATTATTGATGTAATATAGGCGAAAATAGTCAATTTAATTATAAACATCCATCCATCGGTGTCACCTAATTTTTTTGGATCAGACCCCCACACACACCCGCACCCGCACATTAACTGTTGAATTAATTTATTATTTTAACTTTTTGGGAGATTGAGAAGAACCTGAGAGAAATGGGGAGCTCCGGGAAGAGGTGAGGCTTCCGGCGGGAGAGAGGGTTTGTGATCATGTAAAACCGGTCAGCCCAGTCGGCTTTCTGATCGCCGGGATTCTGAAACACGTGCTGCCCGTAACCCTCGAATTCGCCGCTTCTTATTCTGAATTTCAGCCTCTCCTCCAACGGCAGCGCGTAGAATCCTTCGATCTCCCTCTTCAGCTTCTCCAGTAGCGATGAGTCCAGCCCGTGATTCACCAGCTGCATCCACCAAATTCACGCTTTTAATCATATATATATCTATATATAGAGAGAGAGAGAGAGAGTTGTGGGAAAAATGAGGGTTTTGAATTTTGATGAACCTGAAATATGCCCCATTCTTTGCATGCCGAATGGAAAATCTCAAGCTCGGGAGCCTTAGTTTCCTCGTGAAGATATCGGTTCATGTCAACGACCGGGACAGAGAGTTCCGAGTTTCCGCCGGGAGACACCGCCGGTTCTTGATCGATTATGTATTTCTGCGGGATTTCATGAATGGGGTTTTTCACCAGTTCTTGAACACTTAATTCTGCCATGTTTCTGCTGTGATGAAGAAAAAGAATGCGTTTTTCATGAGAATATGTTGTGATGAGAAAGCTGCGATATTTATAGAGGGAGGTGATCGCATTAATGAGATTTTGGAGCCTATCTCAATTAGATTATAAATTGCTTTTTTGATTTTGTGGTGTGATGAAATTGATTATGAAATGATCCCGACACTTTTTTTTCCTTTTTATTTATATAATCATATTACGTATTTATCCCTACTTGCTTAATTCACGTTGTCTATTTATTTGTATTATTGAGAGAAGAAAATATGAGTAGTTAATGGGTATTAAATAAAAGTATTTTTTTAATTGCTTTAATAAAAACACATTATTTCTCAATTTGTAATTTAAAATGAGAAGATACCTCTACCATTAAAGCTCTTCCTCATGTGAGGAAAATGACGGCGGTCAAGGGTTCAACCTTTTTTATATTATTCTTTTTTATTATATATATATATATATATATTAATATGTATGTATAAATATATATATAGTGACTCACTAAATTGGAAATACTACACATGTATAAAGTGACGTGATATTTAGGAGGTAAATATTTCGTACGTGTCACCTCCTTGTGTGATTGGATTAATAAATATAGAAAATTATATAGGCAGCCAAACATATGAAATATAATCTCTTAGGAGAAATGCTAATGAAGTAATGATAGAAATTTTACCTTTAATGATCTCTTGTATATGAAATTTTCAGAATTGATTTTTTCTAAAATTATAAAATAATATGCATATACGTGACCAGATTTTAGTTAAATTGCCAAAATTTATATATATCCTAACAAACTCGTTGCTTCCAATCAAAGCTCTATTTCGTGATTGGATTAGGTAGTTTCATGGTTATTAGGGTTTTGGAAAGGAAAAAAAGAAATCGCAGGGAAAAAAAGAGTATTTAAAGCAAAAATAATCATTAAGAAAAAGCTAAGGATTTTCAAGATTTTAAACCATAAAAGTAGCATAAGAGATGAAGTGAAAAATAAGAAACAATGAAAGAAAAGTTATGGGTATTTAATAAAAAATATCAGGAAAAAAATCAAATTATTATAGGGAAGGTCTCACGTTAGGCATGCCTAAATGGTTTAGGCGAATTTTATCCATTAACCCAACTCAAACTCATCTAATATACCCTAATTGGGGATTAATAAACCCTATTTGGGATGGGTAAATCCATTTGGGTATGAATAAAACCCGCCTAAACCGTTTAGGCGTGCCTAACGCAAGTTTTTGCTACTATTATATTGGATTACAAAAAAAAAAAAATCTTCTAACTGGCAGGGCAGCCCTCACCTGCATTGACTTGATTGATAATATTTATAATACTCATTCCGTTCCAAATGAATTATTCCCTTGGAATTTAGCACAATGACTAATGTGAATAGAGAGAAAAAAAATTTAATATTTTATTAATGAGTGTATATTAATTTTCTATTTTAGGTAAATAAAAAATTAAATGAAACGGAAAAAAAAAGAAAAAAAATGGCAATTGAAGTGACATAGAGGGAGTATGTAATATTCTTGAGTCAAATTGGTTTGTAATATTAAAAAGTTCATTTTTTTTATATAAAATAGTATGCATATTATAAAAAATCTAGTAAAATTCGCTAGCAAGATCATTTAAATACTATTTATTGAAAATTATACATGAGATTCTCTGGTTCAATCATATTTTTCATTACAAGAATTTAGACTTAGAATTCATCGCGTGATGCAATGTGAGAAATTACCTAACTATTGAGTCGACCTAGCTAGATATTCCGTATTCATCGATTAATTGGAAAAAAAAAAAAACCGAAGCTAATTTACCTAGGGTTCTTGCATTTATTTTCCTAATTGACATGTTTTTTTATTCCCTAAGTTTACCGTCCATGAAAACCATTTATAAGAAAGTTCTGTTTATTTTATTTAATTACTTTATTTCATATACATGTAAATTGTAATTATGCAAAAAGTTGACAGTTTTGTTAGGCCACCTCCAACCAAACATAAAACGCAAACTCAAAATTCAAATCAATGTATACTAATTCATCTTCAATCAAAAATATCAAATTCAAACTCAAAAAAATACTCATAGTATATTATTTTTCTTATTACTATTTATACTTTTCAAATACTATCAATATATTTTCAAATTTACAATTCAACCCTTTACTAATTTAAAAAAACGAAACTATTATGAGATAAATAAAAATACAACAAATGATTAATATAAGTAATTATATATGAAACAATTAAAATATATAAAGTTAAAGGACCATTTTGTAAATAAAAAACGCAAATATGCTATTCTCTCTTCTGGAAAAAAAAAGGGTTTGGAATTGGAAGAATGGGTATTAGTTGAATTTTGAGGAATTTTATTTTTTATGCAGTATGCATTACTATATAATAGAGATGTCAATCATGCTAGACTTATTATATACGACAAGTTCGACATAAATAACTACTTGTAACTTAAATTTAAGACTTTTTACCATAAGATAAACTCAAACAATTTATTACACTCTACAAATATGTATTGGTGATATTTGATTTTATGAGCTTTGCTCATAAAATTTACTCTCATTAATTGCATATATTTTTTATGTCTCTTCTCTTTTTAAAGCAAATTAGCGAATATCGTAAAAAGTTGGGGATACAGTAAAATGTTCTTTTAATTATGTTCAATTGATATTTGTACAAGTAAATTATATGCCTCACTCTATTGTATTTAATGATCTCGAGATCAGAGTAAATATAGTGAGCAACGAAAATTTTAAATTCAATCTTGCACTTACAAACTGGTGGTTCTCGATTACTTTGTATTTCAGAAAACAATATATCTGCGAGTGGAATTTTTATAGTTAAATTCGAATGTACTTTAACACTAAAATGTGTTGAGTATTAAAACCCTTGCAAAAATATAAACAAAGCAGCAAGAACTAGGATTTATAGAGATTCGGACAACTCGTCCTTTGTCCTCTCTTCAGATCGTGGTCTGGAAATTAACTAAGCCTCCGTCACAGACGGGTCTCGCGATCTATTGCTTGTTGGTATATTTCAGTGTCTACCAGTCCACTAGCTCACTCGTCCAGGCCTCTGTCCATTCGGCTTCGCAGATTTGGAGTGTGGGCACACCATGTAGCCTTCGCCTCTAGAGTTGATAGCTTTAAAGTTCCTCTCGAACTGGTTGGCTAGACGCCCGTAAGAATCATTGCTGGAGATCTACCAGTGACTGTTATGTTCCTTCCAGGAGAGAAAGAACACCAATAAATAACTCGAGCTAAAAGCTACGAGTCTCGTGTTCAAGAAATGAGACACGGTAGGCTGAGAATTAGCTTAGATGATGAAAACGCTCGAGTTTTCACTTTTGCAGAGTGTCAGTGCTTTATTTTCGTTTTTATATATCTTCACTATGAGTACTTCCTGTATTTATAGATGAAGGGTGAGCATTTCAAATTGTAGTCGTTTAGAGATATTTGAGCATCATCCAATCTGATGCGTCTATTTTCTGAGGAGAGCACGGCGCTTTTCCTGAGGTTCTGAACCTGCTACGTCATTTTCTGACACAAAATGTTGACATTCTGCTTTTGTGTCACAACGGCTCTGCCAGTCCGAGGAATTTGAACTACTTGGCTTCATCAGTCTTTAATGAATCTCCATTCTTAAAGACTGATTTTTGATGATTCATTTGACTATTCAATTTGTTTCTTCGTGTAAGTAGGAACTGAACTTGTAAATTGGAGATGATCTAGACTGGTGTCTTCGGTCAGTTTCTCTGAGTCATCACCTCCAAACTAGAAAGTCGTCTCTCCTTACTGCACACGATCCAAGCTTGGACTTTGGATTTCCACCCAGTTTGTCTTGATTATCTTTGTTAGCTCTGTTACAACTCGATATATCTTAAAAGGACTTTACAAGTTTATGCAAACTACGCTAATCTAGAGACACTTCTAACTTGGTGGTTTCTGTACAATTTTTGACACATCAAAACAACAAATAGGTAGGAATACTTCCTAATAATTTTCCCCTTTTTATGTTGTAAAAAACCACCGCTATTAAGCTGATAAAGGGTCAGTTTTGAGTTTACATGAAATATTCTATAAGATTCTAATACTCAAAAACCGAATACCTTGATTGCAGCCTGCCCTAAAAATATTCCCCCTTAATTGGAGAAATATTTCTAGGGCGAAAAAATTATTACACATGACATGTAGCATCAGTATAGAAATGAGGCAAACATTTTGAGACAAATATTTATTGTCTTCAAAATAAGAAGAGATTTAGATTCTTCATTTATTTACTAACAGCTTTTGAAAAGCAGTACATTACAATTACAATGAAAAACAATAAGCTTTGTCTCACCACTATAATGCCAACATCCTACTACGGTGGATGAAGGAAGCTAAGCAACAAGTCATGATAAACAAGTCTCGCACTGGAAAGATTTGACATTTTCTTCGGGAACCATCTGGAAAGATTTATACTTGTCGACGTAAACTTGGAGATTGTTCTATTTCATCTGTTCAAATTCTTGGCACAAGCCTCTAAGATAATCCCAAACTTCTTTGGCGTTGTTGAACTACATAACTTCATCAACAAGTACCTCTGGTAGAGCTGACAGGATCAACTCATGAGCAATGGAGTCTAGTTGGGCGCGTCGTTTGTCCTCCGGTGACCATTCGCCGTAGGGCTTCTCGATCATCTCCAAGCCATCATCACCTCTGATCTGGGTGTTGACCTTCATTATCTTTATTGTTCCATGCTCGATGACGTCAACCATCTCTGGATGTATACTTTTGAGCTGGATAGTGGACCACTTCTTCCAGATGGCGAAATTCTCCACCGAAGATGGTGGAAGCTTTGCGATATTCATCATCGATGTTTAACCTGCTCTGATATCACTTGTTGGTCCCGAAATCTGAGTAAGTATAGTGGGCAGTGGAAATCTAAAGTTTAATCTTGCACTCACAAACTAGTGGTTCTCGACCAGTTTGTATTTCAGAAAATAATTTGTCTACGAGTGGAAATTTTTTAGTTTAGTTCGAATATAATTCAACACTAGTATGTGTTGAGTTTTAAAAACCTTGCAGAAATATAAATAAAGCAGTAAAGAACAAGGATTTATAGAGGTTCAGACAATTCGTGCTACGTCCTCTCTTCACATCGTGGTCAGAAAATTCACCGAGCCTCAGTTACAGATAGGTCTTGGGATCTATCGTTAGCTAGTAGATGCCAGTGTCTTTTACTCCTCCGGAGTTGAGAGCTTTAAAGTTCCTCCCGAATGCTCAAACTGGTAGGCTAGACGCCCGTAAGAATCACTGTTGGAGATCTTCAGTGACTAATGTGTTCTTTCTAGAAGAGTCTCGTGTCTCGTGTTGAAAAAATGAGACACAATAGGCTCATAATTAGCCTAGATGATGGAAACGCTTGAGTTTTCACTTTTGCAGAGTGTCGGTGTTTTTTCTTTGTTTATATATATTTTCACTCTGAGTACTTTGTGTATTTATAGACGAACTGTGGGCATTTCAAGTTGTAGTCGTTTAGAGACATTTGAACATCGTTCAATTTGATGCATCTCTTTTTTTACGAGAGCATGGCATTTTTCCTGACGTTCTGCACCTGTTACGTCCTTTTTACATTCTGCTATTGTGTCAGAACAGCTATGTTATGCCAAGGAATCTGAACTGGGCTGCTTCATCAGTCTTTAATGAATCTCCGTTCTTAAAGACTGATCTTTGATTATTCCTCTGACTGTTCTCTTTGTCTCTTCGTGTGAGTTAGAACTGAACTTGTAAACTGGAGATGATCTAGGCTGGTGTCTTTGGCCAGTTTCTCTGAATCATCAGCTCCAAACTGGAAACTGGTCTCTCCTTACTCCACACGATCCATACTAGGGCTTTGGGTTTCCTCCCAATTTGTCTTGATTAGCTTCGTCGGTTATGTAACAACTCGATATATCCTAACAGGACTTTATAAGTTTATGCAAACTATGCTAATCTAGAGACACTTCTAACTTGGTGATTTCTATACACTTTTTATACATCAAAACAACAAATAGGTAGGAATACTTTCTAACAATTTTTTTTTCGTATACAAGAATCATATTTCAACAGCTATATTTATGATTTTGTAATTCTTTTAAAATAATGACCTATTTAGATGTACTATAGCAGTATAATTAATAATTTAATTATTGGGATTGGCAAACCCAATTGTCCCAAGTTGGTGAAACAAGGAAGTAGTTCGAATGAGATATGGAAAAGATATTGTGTATATCTTTGTTTCCTTGTTAGAAAATATCTATCATTATTAGTATTGGATTTTGATAGGAATTAATATAATTAAGATATATTAGGATTTGGATATCTTTACCATATCAGGATTGATTTCTTTGTGCATTTAAGAATCCATCCTTAAAAATATTCCTGCTCTCTACCATTGTAAACTTGTCCTAACATAATGTAGTTGCTAGTAGAGACTAGTTAGTCTTAAGGGAGAGTAGGGTTTTGTGTTCCCTGATAATTCTGTAATCCTGCAATTTTGTTCTTCACCATGAATAATATATATCACCCGTGTAGGCTCGGAGAGTGGACGTAGAACTTATGCTTGAACCACTATAAACCTTTGTGTTCTTTATAATCTATTTGTTATCGATTTTTGCAATCACTTAAATTTACAACAAATTGGTGCGGTGAGTGTGGATCAAACACGTGGTCAAATTGATTGCAGTAGGTTCAAACAATACTCAAGGTGGAGAATTCCACAGGATTGGATGACTTCTATTTATGGAGGATGAAGATGTGTGGTGTTGTGCAGCAAGGCTTAGCATGTACCTTTAAGGACGAGACTGTGTTGACCAATAAGATGACAGAATAATAGAAGAATGATGCACTGGAGAGAGCTCGTAGCGCTTGGATATTAAGCATGGGAGACACAATGTTGTGAAAGGTGTGGGGAGAAGAATCAGCAATTGGAGTTTTGGGTCCGACCTTAAATTGGATACTGAATTCGGGTTGTACATCTCACACGATGGGCTATATGGTGTGGGGGGAGGCTGAGATGGCTTGTAGCCTACATAGAACCAAGTTCGATGGAACATGGCTCTTGTGGTTTGTTAGCACATATCAATTTTAATAGAGCAGGGCTCTCGAGGATCGTCAGAGTGAAAAACCAAGTTCGATGGAGCAGGGCTCTCGAGGTTTGTTGATGTAGACCGGATTCTATGGCGCAGGGCTCTCAATGTTTGCTGGAGTCGATCAGGTTCAATGGAGCAACTTTTGCACATTCGATGAACAGTTAGAAAGAGTCTATTAATTGAAGGGGTTGGGACAAGATTGAAGCTCGCAAATAAAGAGCATGGTACGAGTTCAATGCCTCACAGTCAAAGGGAATGGTACGAGTTTGAAGCTCGCAGTTAAAGCTTTAGAGGCACTAGTTAGATTTCAAAGCTCACAGTCAAAGGAACTAGTTCGAAGCTCGCAGTCAAAGGGATTGTTATGAATTGCTCGCAGTCAAAGGGATTGGTACGAGTTGCTTGCAGTCACATGCTATGCAGGATGCTTTGGATACAAGGAAGAGATTGACTGGATAAGTGTTGCCACACAATGTCAAATGACCTCGATAAACTCTGCGGATATGATCATTGAGCGAGTACTAAGTTTGAGTACTACTGAGGCTGATCAAAACTGTTGGATAACTCGAAGTATTAAAGAGGTGCTAAAGTTGAGGTAATATTGAGCATAAGATGAAGAATTATTGGAGTGGACTCTCATGAATGTGGGAAGCCCTCAATTTGAGAGGGGATCGTCTCTGGGTGCGTTGTGTCGAAAGCTTCCAAATAGGTGGTCAGGCAGTGGGTCCCGTTGGTTGACGGTGGTGCAATATTAGTTAGGACAGATCAAGACTCGAGGGGAGGCCACGAATATGTGGGCCATTGGTGTGAGGGGAGGATTGTTGGGATTGACAAACTCAATTGTCCCATATTGGAGAAACAAAGAAGTCGTTCGAATGAGATATGGTAAAGATATGGTGTATATCTTATTTGCTTGTTGGAAAAGATCTGTCCTTATCACGATTGGATTTGGATAGGAATTAATCTATTTGAGAAATATTAGGATTTTGGTATCTTTACCATATCAGGATTGATTTTCTTATGTATTTAAGAATCCATCCTTAGAAATACTCATACTCTCCACCATTGTAAACTTGCCCAAACACACTGTAGCCGCTAGTAGAGACTAGTTAGTCTTAAGGAAGAGTAGGGTTTTGTGTTCTCTGATAAATCAGTAACCCTGTAATTTTGTTCTTCACCTTGAATAATATATATCACTCGTGTAGACTCGGAGCGTTGACACAGAGCTTACGCTCGAACTACTATAATGTGTTCTTTATTTTCTATTTGTTATCTATATTTCCAATCACTTAATTTACAACATTAATTATAAAAAAATCATATTTTATAAGTGATATGTGTGTAAAATGACCTATTATTCGATGTGTGTGCATTCTTGTTTGTGTCCATTTTACACTCATATCACATATTTTTCTTGTGTTTTTGCTTTGTTTTCGTGTTTGGTGTTGTTTGTGTTGTGTAAGATCATGTTTGGGCATATTTCACCAATTTTGGCTAAGTTTTGGTGAAAAATCAACCGATCTGGATTTCAAGTGTGGGGAAGATCGATCGGGATGAGCAGGGGAGCAACTGGACAAATTTCAGAGCTGATGCTCGACCGAGACAATTTCAGATCGGTCGAGATTTGCCTCTGTTTGGCTCATCTCGACCGATCCCTACTTTGCTCGACTGATCTGGCCAGTTTAGAGCCAAATTTCGGTCAATCCAGTTCCAGACGGGGCAATTTTGAATGGGCTGGTCTGGCATTTCTTCAATTTTTAACCATTTCGGGCGATCTGATCTCAGACAGGTCGATGTTGGGGTCTGATAACTTACTATAAAAGAAGGAATTTCGTAAATGGAAAGAAATTTTGCCCAATTTTAGATAGATCCAAGAGGGAAAAAATTGTTATTCACTCCAAATCACCTCCAAACATCAAATCAAGGGAGAATCAATGCAACATCACTCCAATTAGATGCAAATTGAAGAGGAAAGTGAAGATCCAACCAAGAAGATCTACATTTGGGGGGAAATCTCTTTTCTACCTATTATTGTAATGGATTCCTTTTCTCTTGTAATTGAATTGCAATCAACAAAAGGTATGAGAGGCTAAACCTATTTGGATATTGGATGAGCAATGTTTTGAATCTATTGTTATGATTGAATGAATGTTTACTTTCTCTTAGTCAATTGCATCACACTAGAGCTTGTTCCTAATCAAGTAGTGTAGGCATTAACCAATTGCTTGATTGTTGACGTCAAAATCTCAGCCAATACGCGGGTCTAGAAGTCATGATTAGTGTGTTTGCATACGAGTTTTAACCTAATCCATGTGTGGGGATAGCTCGTAGGTCCATAATCCACGAACCATTGGGAGTGGGATTTGATTCGATAACGTAACAACTTGAGAGTCTTATCTCATCTATGTCTAATTCACGGTACTATGGGGGTTAGATAGTGAAGGGTGGATGGATCATTAATAGGAGAATTAATTTCGATTTGCATCATTCTAGCATTCAATTGGTTCATTGAAAAGTTCATACCAATATCCTCTTCTCTTAATTGAGCATCCTATCAATTTGTGATTTTAAAGCATTATTTGTGAGTGTGTTTGGATAATTTGAGTGAATTGTTAGTTCTATCATGGCAATTGAAGCTTGTGGTTTCATTTGTTATAGTTAGTTAGTGTATATTTCATATTTGCCTAGGATAAAAACTACTCAACGATTGTTTGTTGCCTAGCTATTAGCCTTTGCAATAATTTACCAATACTCTAGTAGGCGAATGAAAAAGTTCTCGGATTGATATTTTATTCTTGCATTGCATTAGGAATTCTATCGAGTTTTTAGTGTGATCATGTTTTGGCACCATTTTCGGGTACTTATTGAGTAGGCTACTAGATATTGGGGGGAAGTGTGAAGCTTGTAGGCTAGGTGTTTGACTTTTTATTCGTTTGGTTAAATTTCTTTGTTTAATATTGTTTTGTTGTTAGTTTGTGATTGGAGTTTGTTGAACTCTTGTACGAGTGCATGATCATAAGATCAAAAGAGCACTCAAGATTAGAAGAAGGGGAAGCCGAAATGGAGAATTATCGAGGAGTTGCCACGGAGAGATTGGATAATTTACAAAGGCAATTAGAGGAAATGAAAACCAAAATGTTAGAGAGACAAAGTCCACGAAGGACATTCCGAAGTGTGTATGAAAAAATGTGGGAAGATGATTACCAATGGCCGGGAAATGAAAGAGAATACCAAACGGTGAAAACCGTAAAAGAAACTAGTAAAGATGGTTGGTTGAGAAGTCAATTGGATTTAATGCAAGAACAACTTAGGATGTTAAGGAGTTCAAGTAGAAAGAGTGAGGTGGTCAAGGAAAGAACATGCGAAGAGAATGATGAGATACTTGAGGAGACTCCGATGCACGAATCAATCATTGCAAAGCAATGGAGTGAAGCAAAGCAAGAGGAGAAGCAATTGCATGAAATGTTACCTCAAGAAGTTGAAGAGGATAAAGGCACCAAGGAGGAGATGCTAGTCATTGAAAATGAGAAGAATGGTGCTAAAGGGATACCTTCACTTGAGGAAATGCAAAAAGTTTCAGCCTTGGTACAACTTTCCGAAGACAATAATGAGGAGGAAATTGTGTCGGAAGGTCCATGTGGCAATATGGTGCTTACATTTCCTTCACAATTGGTAGACAAGGTGGAAAAGGAGGTGATCCTAGGAGACATGGTGAATGAATCATATGATTTGATTGAAAAAGGAGGTGATAAGGATTCGATGATAAATCTAAACGAGGAACAAGTCGAGTCTTTTCTAATTTGGATTCGTTTAGATGATGACTTAGAGATCAAATCAAAGAAGGAATCACCACCTTTTATAGTCAAGTTTGTCAAGACATGCAATCCTCATTGGAAGGATGAGAGGGGTGCAAGGAAGATCTCCATTGACAAGTTGCTTCCGAGTAAATCCCGAACAAGGGAGAAAATGTATCTTGAAAATCCACAAGATTTTTGATAATGGATGACTTGGTAAGGTCGTCTAGCTACCGACGTAAACGAAAGCACTTGTTGGGAGGCAACCTAACCATTTTTTTTCTTTCTTTTGTTTTAATTCTTGCCAAGGTAATTTTCTTAATATTTCTTGTTGGTTTGTAGATTGCTTGGTTAACATGTGCTAGGGGGAGAGTTTGGAGCGTGAGGAGTGATTGACAACCGTCGGCTAATTTTATAAACTTAGTCTCACTTGACTAAGTTTGGGGGGATATGCAGGCTGCCGATTTCGATTTACTCTTCTCCTCTCTTACCTCCTTATCTACTTTAAGTTTCTTAGTTGTTGGATAATTTTCTCCCTTGATTCGATATGGTTGTAGAATTTTTTATATTTGGATTTGGATAGATGTTTTATGATTTTATCTTTTTGGAATGAATGGAATTGTGTTGATTGGATGCATGATGTTGTTACTCATGTTGATGTATGGCTTGTGGAAAGATTGTGTTAAGGATAAATATACTGAAGATCCTGAAGATACATAGTTTTTATATTTATGTAAATATTAGATTTGATAGTTGTAATTTTCCCTACTTTCATGCACAAGTTGTTTGTATATATTTCCCCATCGATATGTTATTCAATGAGAAGAACAATTCCCATATCTTTACGTGGTATCAGCCAAACCCTAGGCTAGAAACCCTTCTCTTCTCCATTTTTTTTCCACACGCTGTCTCTTTCATTCATTCATGGCTGACGATGACTCCCCCACCTTTCCCTTGTCCACTATGATCCATATGATCAACATAAAACTCACTTCCACCAATTTCCTATTGTGGCACGCTCAATTAGAGCCTCTTCTCGTGAGCGAAAAAATTCATGAAATTTCTTAACAGGTCTTCGCCTCCTTCATCTGCAGAAATCATTACTGCCGCCAGTGTCCGAAATCCTAACCCCAATTTCACAACTTGGTCTTCCCGTGACCAACTTATAAAGCTTTTTCTGGTGTCCACTTTAATTGAGGAATCTATGGCCCTTGTTATCAATTGCAAGACTGCGATGGACGTTTGGCAGGCGGTGACTCGCGCGTATCATCATGGTTCGAAGGCTCGTGAAATTAGCCTCAAGGACGACTTATTATCTCTCAAATGCGGCTCTCTCTCAATCGCTGAATATGGAAGCAAATTCAAAAGCCTGTGCGATCAACTCTCTGCTATCGGTCGCACACTCGACGAATCAGATAAGTCACATTGGTTTCTTTGGGGTCTTGGCCCCTCTTTTTCTGCGTTTGTCACGGCTCAACTCACTCATGAGCCACTTCCGGAGTTTCAAACCATATTATCCCGTGCTCTCAGTCATGAACTTTTTCATAAAACCATGGATGATTCCTCTCCATCACAGCCCGCTGCTTTCATAGCTTCAAATCGTGGTAAAGGCTCCTCTGCTGCAGGACGTAATCATGGCAGTTCATCTCGTGGTCGTCGTCCCCCATGGTGTTACTTCTGTCGTGTGAATGGTCACGACGCTTTTGACTGTCCACATCATTTTGATCATGATTATGATCGTTCGCAGAGACTGCTGCCGACAGCTAATCTTGTCGAGGCTTTCTCATCCGGTTGCTCACTTTCTCCGTCTAATGTTTCTGACTGGTATTTGGATACAGGTGCAACCGCTCATATCACTTCAGATGATGCTAATCTAGATGAGTTGTCCTCTTATACTGGCGATGACCGAGTTGTCGTTGGTAATGGTGCACTTATGTCTATTTCCCGTATTGGATCTCTATCTCTATCACGCCATCTCTGCCTTAATTCTATCTTTGTGGTTCCCAATTTTACAAAGAATCTATTATCTGTGAGTAAATTGACTCAGGATTATCATATTAATATCCTTTTTACTGCATCTCAATTTCACATTCAGCATCGGGACACGGGCGAGATTCTCGCGACAGGAAGGCGTGACCGCGGCCTATACTTACTTGATTCCAAATCTCATGCTCTTTCGGCTATTACCTCTTCTGCAAAAACTAGTGTTTCTGGTTCTTTTGATTTGTGGCACTTACACCTTGGCCATGTGCCGAACAATGTTATTTTTTTGTTGAATAAAAGAAGTTTACTTTCTGTTACATCTATCCTGCCATCGCCTAAATTGTGTGATTCTTGTCAATTTTCAAAAAGCTCTCGCCTGCCTTACTCTTTATCTACTGCACATGCTTCCCGTGTTTTGGAACTTATACATTGTGATTTATGGGGGCCTGCTTCGATGCCTTCTATTTCTGGTTTTCGTTATTATGTTATTATGTTATTTTGTTGATACATTTTTACACTTTCAGAAATTTGTTGAGAATCAGTTTTCCTCCCACATTCAGAAATTCCAGAGCGATGGGGGTGCTGAGTTCACGAATAATCGCTTGAAGTCCCATTTTGCTGCCAGCGGAATTCAACACTTTATGTCGTGCCCCTATACTCCCGCTCAAAATGGACGAGCTGAGCGGAAGCATAAGCACATCACGGAGATGGGACTTGCTTTGTTATTTCACTCGTCTGCTCTGCTATCGCTTTGGGTTAAAGTGTTTAGCACGGCGGTCTACACCATCAACCGACTTCATTGTGCTCCTCTTAACATTCAGTCGCCATTTGAGGTTCTATTCTCGCAATCACCCTCTTATGATACCTTTCATATATTCGGGTGCAGAGCCTTTCTGTGTTTAGGGGACTATGCAAAAAATAAATTTGATCAACGGAGCTTCGCTTGCATATTTATTGGATATAGCTCTCAGCACAAAGGTTTTGGTTGTCTGGATCCGACAACTTCTCTCGTTTACATATCGCGGCATGTTTCATTTGATGAGACCTATTTTCCTTATAAAAAGTCAGGCTCTCCCACACCAGAATATCAGCTTACACTCAGCTCCTTCTCAGATTGCTCTACTCCAGCGAATTCCGCATCTGCACCATCTTCCTCGCTAAATATTTCACTGGCCAAGCAGCATGCACATCCCTCTCCGCTGCATACTTCTCCACCCCCACAGTCACAATCTTCACGCCGCCTATGTGCCTCTATCGACACTCATCCCACATATGCCGCACCTACACCTTAATGAAAGTTTACTTATTATGTACAACAAAAGCCATAACAGATAATCAAATATGTACTAGTAAAACATATATGTTATCTTTGGACAACAAATAATATTTACTCAACATATAGATTTATCCCTTTAATTGTCATTAATTATAAGCAATGATCCACCTTTGGGTGATCTCCTAGCATTATAAATAATGATCTCAATTTTTTATTGGCAAATAAGAACAATTGAACTTTACATAATTAAATATTTTTTAGCTTTCAAGCAAGCCCACTTTAGCGAGCAATTAGCTTGATTGTTATTATAAATATTTAATTCATTAATTATGATAGATATTATCATGATCATAAATTTTTGATCATTTAAACATAATAGCGGAAGCATTATAAAATCATATGATTATGATCATATCATAATGACATAAGAAGCATGTATCAGTAATATGCATAATCATATCATTCTCTAAATCATATTCATAACTTTAAAAACATGTATCAGTGATATGCTAATAAATTTTATCAAATTCAGCATGCTTTAATTCTTTTTTAAATCTAAAAAAATTTATCTATTATTTTATTTTAACATAGAGAATCATATAAATTGACAACACATGCTCTGATACCAATTGTTAGACTAATTTAGATTTCTAGGATCTTTAACTTATATGATTAATCCAAACTAAATAATTACATAAAGAGGGGTAATATATATACCTTCATCCAAAGCTATAACTTTAAACTTCTTTTTGAATTGTTTGATGCTCCATTCAATTCTTTGGTCTTTCATTTCTTTCCCTCTCTTCCTTATTACTATAATGTTTCTACTTTTGATGGTGCGTAGAGAAGAGGATTAGAGACCTCTATTTATAGTGACAGATTTCATATGTTGTGTCATTTACAATAGGATACAACATTTCACTTATGTCTCCAAGAGTTACATCCTTTCATTTAATCTTTAATTATTTTATTCTTTTATATGAAATGATGCAACTCTTCATTTCAATCCTCAAAGATTGCGTCCATTCATTTTATTCTAAATGTTGTAATATACTACACAATAAGGTACAACATTTAATAAAATAAAATTATTCATTTAATGGGAGAGAGAATGAAATTAAAATCCATAACTATATTTCTTTAATACTTAATAGTCATCATCTTAACTAAAATAATATAAGGTCATATACTTTAATTATATGGGCCATCATATATGATTATTATAAAAATAATCTAACAACTAGAGCATGTTCCTAATCAAGTAGTGTAGGCATTAACCAATTGCTTGATTGTTGACGTCGAAATTGCAGCCAATACGCGGGTCTAGAAGTCGTCATTAGTGTGTTTGCGTACGAGTTTTGACCTAATCCATGTGCGGGGATAGCTCATAGGTCCATAATCCACGAATCATTGGGAGTGGGATTTGATTCGATAACGTAATAACTTGAGAGTCTTATCTCAACTACGTCTAATTCACCGGTACTATGGGGGTTAGATAGTGAAGGGTGGATGGATCATTACTAGGAGAATTAATTTCGGTTTGCATCATTCTAGCATTCAATTGGTTCATTGCAAAGTTCAAACCAATATCCTCTTCTCTTAATTGAGCATCCTATTAATATTTGATTTCAAAGCATTGTTTGTGAGTGTGTTTGGATAATTTGAGTGAATTGTTAGTTCTATCATGGCAATTGAAGCATGTGGTTTCATTTATTATAGTTAGTTAGTGTAGATTTCATATTTACCTAGGATAAAAACTACTCAACGATTATTTGTTGCCTAGCTATTAGCCTTTGCAATAGTATACCAATACTTTAGTGAGCGAATGAAGAAGATCTTGGATTAATATTTTATTCATGCATTATATTAAAATTCTATCGAGTTTTTAGTATAATCAATAAGAAAAGGAATATGTATTTTTTAACCTAGCTACTAGAACAAATCAAAGTACATGACTGAAACAGATAGAAATTATTTTCAACTTCATCTTATTTAATGATTAGCATTGTCGCAGAGTAATATTAAAGAGACTGACCATATTCTCAAAAAAAAAAAAAAGACTGACCATATATAATTTGGATGATTTAATATTCGGAGTCATATAATTTGGCCGTCCCAGCTTTGAACTTAGAGAGAAATAAAATATCGGAAGGAATATTGGACTTCAGCGACATACAAAATAAATCTATCTAAAATGTGAAACTTAGGGATGTCAACCGAGTTAACCCGTCAGGTTTCGGGTCAACTCTAACAGGCTGCGGGTTAATCGGTTTGGGTTAAGTCGGGCTAGAATTTTTTCGGACTAAAAAATCTTGACCCTAATCCTAACCCATCGATTTTCAGGCTAGCCCGTCGGGCTAATGAATTTATTAATTATTTTTTATTTTTAATATATTTTTATTCTTTTAATATTTTAAATAAACAAAATAATAGTTCTCTCGTATAAAAAATGAATAACACATCAGATAATGATAAATTTAACTAAATAAAACACATTATTTTTTATTTTAGCAATATTTTTAAATTCAAAATTAAATAAACTTAACTATGTATTGAATACTATATTAACTAAATATAATTATATAATTTAAAACTTAATTAATAAATATGATCTTCAATATTAGAAATAGATTTTAGTACTATAATTATGATAAATATATTAATAAAAAAATTGGATTAATTGGGCCACCCCGTTGGGTTTCGGGCTCAACCCTATCGGGCATCGGATTATTCAGTCCCGGGCTATTCGGACTAAATTTTTTTCGGGCTAAATTTTTTTTCAAGCCAAAATATTTTGACCCTAACCCCTATTTTAGCTCGGGTTAGTCAGGTCAACCCGCATATTTCAGGCTAAATTGACATCCTATTTAAACTTATCACATTAACTACTTGCATTCTTTGAAAATACAAAGATACTAGCATTATATAATTACGTGTCTTCGAATAATACTTCGAGGACTTATTTTCTCCAATCTATACTTATTGACATTTAGGGTGATTTTGAGTGGAGTAGGATGGAGCTCGAGTTTGATAAGAAGATTCGATGCTTGAATTCAATTTGGTCAAAATTTAAAATTTTCAAAGTTAGAGTTTGATTTGGTGGCATAGTCATCATGTATGAGTTCGACTTAATCGAGATCAATTTATTATTCTTTCTTAATTTAAGTAAGAAGAAAATGTAAATTACTTATATATTATGAGTTAAAATATAATTAAATAATATGTTAAGGAATAAATATCTAAGATTTTTTATAAGACTTACGAGTTTAACTAGAATCCAAGCTCGACTCGGACTTTATAAGTACAATAAGTTGAACATTTAATGATTGAAAAAAAACTCAAGACTTACTCAAGTTGTGTTCGAAACTAAGTTAATAAGTAAAATAAGTTGAACATTTAATGATTGAAAAAAAACTCAAGACTTACTCAAGTTGTGTTCGAAACTAAGTTAGGTTGTATTTTTTTCAAATAAATATCAAATACCTCGTAACTCGTGAGCTACTCAAACTCATAACAACCATACTCAAACTCATAACAACCATATAAACGCAAAATATTCACTTTAGAATTTTGTACACATGGCCTTAACTAAACCATTTAGGGCACACTTCGAGACAATCTAAAGGTGTAGTGAATGAGCTTTTAAAGTCTTAATTACAATAAATAATCATAATTTTTAAATAAAATACATTAATTTAAATTACATTCCACTCAAATTCTTCTATTAAAATATAAATTCATAAGTTTAATAATCATAGACAAAATACTCAAATTATTTACGCCTCGAGTTGAAAACAATTTATAACTATTTTTTATTAGATGCGGCCCCTTCAAAATATATTTTGTTAGAAATTCCTTCTTTAAATGATGTTTTGATGAGTCAAACATACCACTAGATTAGTGTGTCTAGCTAGGTTAGCTCAAATTTGTAATAACCTATATACAATTATCGAGTTGTAATATAAGCTATCTACAAGCTTTATGAAATTTGATGGCCGAAATCTTCACAGCAAAGAAGCTTGTCTGGGTTGCTAGCTAACACTCTGTTACCAGCAAAGCGTCTTTGGAGGAGCAATCTCACACGTCATCACCAACTGGTAGATCACTAGCAAGGAGCTTATCAGCAAGACGCTTTCCAACAAGCAAGAAGGCACACTTGTTACAAATATTGTTAGTAATATTATAACCTCTTTATTTCAATTGTATTTATTTTTGTTTTGGTGCATCAAAGCTTAAGCAACCTAGTTTCTAGCAACTTAGAATCGTGTCAAAATGTAAAAAGTCCTGTATAGGATACATTAACTCGAGTTGTACTAGAACTAGAAGAAAGGATCGAAGAATGCTGAAGGAATCAGTACATAAGAGGATTGCTGAAGACCCGAGCAAACATTGAATGGATGTTGGAAGCGCTCAAAGGAATGCTGAAGAAGTAAAGCAAGCTGTTGCTGAATCTCAACAAGACTGTTGAGATATCAGCAGACTATCAACTGCCAGCAAACGCATAATAGCAATCAACACTCAATACGAAGTCGTGAAACTGAAGGATCCAAATCACAAGGAAACCTAACGAATTAGAGAAAGGGATGATCAACAGACAAAAGGAAGGTTTCCAGATCCAAACTAAAAGATTCGTTCTGACAAAGACGGCTAAGATAAGGAGAACGCCAATCAGAGACGAAGGAGACCTGAAGAGTCTCTGTGCTTCGCAGGAAAAGAAGGACGTAGATTGGCGAACAGACACTCTGTGCCTAATGGATAAGATTCAAACATTTGTTTGAATCTTCACCTATAAATAGGTGATATCGAAATGAGTTTGAGAGGTTCGCGAAAAATCTAGAACAGAGAATTAGAAAGATCATAATACTCTCAATATCACGCGAACTCACATCCGAGCATATATTTGATTAAGGCTTTGATTAAGTTTTGAATTTAAAAGCTCGAGATCTTTGAAGTTTCTTCTAAGGTTAACTTTGGGATTCTTTCTATCCGAGAAAGAATTTAGCAGTCACCTTGCTCTGCAAGAGTGATTATCACGGGCTACTGCCAAACAAGGAAAGGTTCTGGGAAGAACTATAAAACTTCCAAGGTCAACTTCCGAGGAGAAGGGAGGTTCGTCCTCACTCTAAGGAGTGTCAAAGTGAAGATTGAAGATCGAGGTGCTTGAAGGTGCGCGCTGACCAGACGGAGGAGCTACTCAACATTAAAGATCAAGCCTAACTTTGTAATCAATTGTTAGTGAATTTTCAGTCAAGAGGACTGAAGAGTGGACGTAGAACATTTGTTCGAACTACTATAAATCCCGTGTTCATTCACTGTTTTTATTTCGTTACGTACTGTTTATCTTGAAACTTAACACATCAAGTGTTGAAGTATAACTTGAAATAAATCTAACGAATACTCAAGCTTAAACACATTTGATAAAAACTTGCTAAGTCGAGACCTTAGCAAGATAAATGCAAGATATTATTAAACATTCTGCTGCAACTATAGATACTCTGATCGGGGACCAATAACACTTAAGCCAGAACAAGCAAGGACGATCACAAGGCCAGACTTTAAGAAATGAGATCTTAAAATTTTAGTTACACAAAATCTTGTTCGTCAATGAATCAACCAACAAACATTCCTAGGACTTGCTAAGAGTCGTTTTGACCGAAGCAACAAAAGTCCACCTGCTTTGACAGAAAGGACAATGCAAGTTACAAAATGTGATACTTCGATTAGACGTGTTCCTTTTGTCTCACAACAGCTCCAACCTTCTACGAATTCAAACCTTCAAATGAGTGTTTATAAATAGAGACTACAAACCACCTTGAGAAGGTTAACAGAACCGAACCACAAAATCTCAATTGTCAACATGTTGACATACTACTGCGAGTTTTGTTGTTCTCTAACGCTACCAACTTCCAAATCTAAAAGTTTCTAGGCTAATTTTATCTGTTTTTCATGTTCATAATTGAACACGAGGCTCTGTGTGTCTAGCAAGAGCTATCTCTATTTTCGTACTTTCTAAAAAGAACTCAAACTCTCATGTCTAGTTTTGAGGCTGCGAGGTGCATCCTCACTCGATCCAGGTATGAAAAAGCGAAGGAGAGCAAAAGACTTGGTGAGTGAGCTAGTGGACTGGTGGACACGGGTATTCATCATCTAGCAACAGAGCGTCGACATCTTTGTAATACCAAGATTAGTGATTTTTAGACTGTGCATCTTAAGATAGGACGTAAGACTGTTTGATCTGAACCTCTATAAATCCTTGTGTTGTTTACTGTTTTCTTCATATTTCTGCACTGGATTTAAAACCAAACACATCAAGTATCGGAGTATATTAGTGAATTGACCTAAGTAATATATTTCTCGCTAAAAACAAACAAACAATCGCATTAACTGGTGTCAGAATCATCAATTTGGAGGACCCAACTATTGAAAAACTTTCGCACACTTTGACTAACTCTGATTTTAGACCAACATATTTATTCTAACAGTATTGCCTATATTTGTTAAACTTTATATTTTATATACGATATTAACAAACATTAAAAAAAAAACTATATACATATTGTCTCATTCCAAATATCTCAAAGCTCATCTATACCCATAGTCTCACTCCCTCACTAACTCCCCCTAAATTCATATTCAATATAGTGAAATTTTGCACCTCAAACATATATATATATATAGAGAGAGAGAGTCATAATCAAGTGCTAAAATTAAAGTTTGTGTTAAATAGGAATGAATCTTAGTCATTGGATTGGTAGCATTAATGATTGAGATTAAAACATCAAAGATTAAAAAACTAAGCATAATTTTTTTTTCATGCTTAATTGCTTTTTAAATCATGCTTAATTCGATTAAGCATGATTTATAAAGCAAAAAAGCATAAAATCTGTAAAAATATTATAATCTCCACTATTAACTTTTTTAGATGAATGATGTAGATTCATTCCTATTTAGTACAAACTAACTTTTAGTATGAGATGCATATATATATATATATATATATTAGGGGACTGATCTGGTGAGAATAGCCCTTATCGTGAGAAATGAGAACTAATATAGTGCATAGATTTGACAACATCAACGATCTAAATTAAATAAAATCTTCATTTTACTTAATTAAAGGGCAACATAGTCATTACGAACCAAGGCGCAAAAGTTGTGTTTTGTTCATTTTATGTATTATATACTTCATTTTATCTCAATTGTGGTTCATTATAAAATAAATTCGATGTGAATTAAGATGTTACACTTAACATGCATTTTATATTAGAGATTCTTCATTTTATATTAGTCATTCTTCATTTTATCTCAAGTGTTGTTCATTATAAAATAAATTCGATGTGAATTTTGATGTTACACGTGACATGCATTTTATCTTAGCAATTTTTTATTTTATCTTAATTATTCTTCATTTTATCTAAATTGTAGTTCATTATAAAATAAATTCAATGTAATTGTACATCGTCATTTTGTACAATGAACAAAAATCTGCAACCTACATTTAATCTGCACCTTACTTCCTTAAATGACAAAATCTCTGTATTTTTTTTCAATACCATCATCCAATTCTCTAAATTTTCTCCCTTTGTGAGGCTTCATCGTACGAGTACACTCTAATATAAATGAACCTGAGAACAGATAAATGAACATCGCATCACCAAACATGAAATTCAATAAATAAAAGTAATTAAAAGGTTGATGAAACTAACAAACAAAATAATGAACATAATATCACAACAAATGAATAACACAATTATAAAAATGAAAGAATTCCAAAATTGTTTAAAACAAAAACTCTCTAAACAATATATCAAAAACAGTCTCGTGAAACCATAATCAACAAATATCATCCAAAAGCTTCAAACAGCTGAAACACATAAGATATTCAAATCAGAAAAGCAGAAAGAAACGTGAACTTTGAAAGCACAAAAACTTCGAATCTAAAAACAACTGAAACACATATGATATTCAAATCAAAAAACGAGAAAGAAACGTGAACTTACAAAACTCAAAAACTTCGATTCTAACCTTAAGAACCAATCAAAACCAGAATTCGATCACCAAAATCCTATATATGAATTAATGAGGATAAAACAAACACGAAGACGAATTGATATTGAGAAATCTCAAAACTTATTCAACAAGGAAATCGAAAACTCATGGAAAATTGAAAAGAAAAAAGAATTACAGATCCAAGTCGCGTGAAAGAAGGAAATCAAAAAAAGAAAATCGTTTATTTGAGGAAGATACCATAATTAAAACATGTTAAATGACAAAAATACCCTTAAATATGTAACAATGAAGTATGTTGAGGATAAAATGAAAACAAAAATTATTATAGCATGACTGCAGATGTTGTGCAATCAATGCCTGAGATTTATTCTCTTTTCTTACATTAATATTTAATCTCATATGATCTAACATCTATATATATATATATATATGTAATATCCCAAGTTTTTATTAAGCGACTTATAGCTTAATTAATAATTAAATAAAAGG
>JAPKLW010001776.1:96876-128483 GCA_026898455.1 Plectranthus barbatus | reverse complement strand
AATAAGAACTTGATCCTGAGACATGCATCTTCATATGCATGTCTCCATTGCGTAACTCTCCGCTGCATGAAACTCTGAATCTATTTTCCTTTCCAGTTTGGAATAATTGTCTGAGAAACCAAACTCTTTGTTTATCGTTATCATTCGTACACTATGGCAGCGAGGTTTGTTTGCCTCGTTACAGACACCGTTATTTCAATCATGTATGTTGAACCGATTGGGCGTGAACCCTTGTTTCTGTTTGAATTTCTCAATCTTCCGCTGTTTAAATCACCCAACCCACTGTAGCGCACCCTAAGTTTGGGAAGGCGAACAGGGGGCGTTACAGAAGTGGTATCAAAGCGCCAGGCTAGTTCATTCCACTTTCTTTCAGCCTGGTAGCTAAGATTTCTTTCATTTAGAAAGTCTATTGGAGGAATAATCCTGTCATGCTCTACACCCCATCCTATCCTGCGCGGCCTGCAAGGTAAATTTAAATGTGCATTCAACGGTTTGAGTAATCTTGTTCACTCCGCGTTTACGGTTGAAAACTATTTCCAAATGTCAAGAACGATATTGTTGGTTATTATAAACTGTTTTGAACGATTGTGTTCACTGAAAAGTTATAATGATTGTGGTGATGAAAACCTTAAAATGCTATGCATTTATGTTGATTGTTAGCGTATAAATTCATATCCGCTAACCCTGCTTGATGGTCTAACCATAAGTGTATCCCTTGTTAGCCTAACTTGTCAATGACTGTTTGTCTAGTGTTGAAATTTAACTCACACTAACATTCTTGGCTTTTGCTACTATTGCTACATCGCTTAATCACTTGACTTTGTCATTTATTGATATATGTTGCAACATGTGATATCTCAAATTGATTTATGAAAATGAATTCATATGTTCAATTGATTGAAAATACTTGTATTATAAGTATGTTTTGTATGTGATTGAAAGCTCGTTAAACCCGGTAAAAGAACTTGGTATATGTATGGCCTGTACGTAGGGCTAGTGTGTAGGGGATCAGGTTAGACGACTGACGCGGCTACCTCAGCTCACGGAGAGCTGCTATAGTTGCGTATCAGTTCAGAGACATCTTAAGAGTTGGGAGTCACCAGGTTACACACTATTGTCGTGAGCAACGAGCGGTTCGTTGCTTACTAGCTGGGTACTTGTCGGGAGGACAGTATGCCTTCCACTATGGTTACGGGAGTTTGGTCAGTATGTCAGCACGAGGATC
The DNA here is from genome assembly GCA_026898455.1 of Plectranthus barbatus. Lineage (NCBI taxonomy): Eukaryota > Viridiplantae > Streptophyta > Magnoliopsida > Lamiales > Lamiaceae > Plectranthus > Plectranthus barbatus. The sequence continues at coordinate 127,258 of JAPKLW010001776.1, read as the reverse complement.
GGGATGACCCTCAACACCGTGTATCGGAGGACTATAGAGCCGCCGAGACACAGAGTCTACACAGGTCCGGTCGGGGAATGACTCAGCTGTGGAACAACCGCGACTGAGCCATGGGAGGAGAAGTAACGAGAGGAGTGGCATGCATCATTACTTGCTTTATGATTCAATTTCAGTACTGACAGAATGCTCTGCTGTGACAGATGGAGTACCTGAAAGACATCAGGACTAGCGAGTTCCGTCGCTACACTCGCCGACCAGGTCAGACGCTTCCCGTATTTCTGACGGAGTACTTACGAATTTGGGAGCTTGCACAGAGCTATGGCGAGGTAGGAGATTTCGAGGCTATTGATCGACTTACTGCCGAGTGAGTGGGTCCACTGGGCTCGAGAGAGGGCGCAGCACTTCATATACCGACGTGGTGACACTCGTGCCCGTCTAGGGTACTTTTGGGGCTTCGTATCTGACATCCTGCAGCAGGTTGTCCTTGTCGGACACCCTCCGGCGGGGCCGTATCTTTATCTCCCCGTGCCTGTTACTGTTGAGGTGCCGAATAGGGAACCGCCGCCACCTTCGAGAGTTCTCCCAGCTGATGATCCTCACACGTTCCCTTCTCTGGAGGCGATGATTGGGATGGCACAGCGCCAGGATTTGCCGCCTGTCACGGACGTCCCACCACGAGTATCTGCACCGCCACCACCACCCCTTACTGGAGTTCCATCTACCCGACCGCTGGGGTACATCGGGGGGCGTGCCTATCCGTCGTCACATCACCTGTACTACAGATACCGTTCGTATATCTGTCCGCGTGCCGGGCGAGCTGGAGGATGAGGACGATGACGATCTGAGAGATGATGCTTCGTCTGTGGGGAGCAGCCCTGCTACTAGGGCTGAGGGATCCGTTTGACTCTGACTTGTGATGTTATACTACTGATACTGTTGTGTTTGTGTTTGGGTTTGTTGGATGTTATGTTGTGATTGTCTGTGTGAGATTGTTGTTTCGACCCCTTTTTGGCCGGGGAGCTGGCATATTTTCCTTTATTTGCCTCTCCCAGATCTGGTGTGATAAGTAGTGACACTATTGGTTGTCGCTACAAGTATCAGGTCTTTTGTCAGGTAAGACGTGCTCGATACCTCTTTAGGCGAGTACCTCTACCTCTTGGGTCGTGATCACGCACAGTTACCTATATATCAGTCGTTGCGTGATGACTTTATCGTATTTGTGTTTCTAGCACTACTTATAAGTTGTGATTAATGCTTATGATGATTGCTGTGATTGGTTGCTGATTGTGGATTATGTCGATTATTAGAGGAGGTGCTGCCGAAATTTAGTAGATTTAACATGATTAGGTACTAATCTAGTGCGATAATTTCAGAATGTCTGCCAACATTGAAGTTTATGGACGAGGACGAGGGTGTGGTAGAGGCCGAGGGCGTGGTCGTGGTCGTGGTCGGGCTCAGCCTCCGCTCGTCGAAGAGAACCTTGGGTTCGAAGGTGTTCAAATTTTGGAGGAAATCCCAGAAGTCGAGGTTCTATCCGACGAGGGCAGCGCATCAGTTCAGGGACCTAGGGGACCGCCGCAGCAAAACATGGCGCCACCCCCTACACCCTTCCAACTTATAGAAACCTTCCGGAAGCAACAACCTCCTGCATTTGACGGAACTGGGAACCCTGCTGAAGCTGAAGATTGGGTTCGAGCTCTGGAGAAAATCTTCAAGCACATGCAGTGCTCTGATTCTGACAGGATCAACTGTATGACGTACCAACTAACTGGGCAAGCTGACCGCTGGTGGGAGACTTACGTTAAGTCATTGGCACCAGAAGTGTACCTCCAATTCACCTGGGAAGACTTCAAGAAGGCCTTCTTCGAGAAGTATGTGCCAAAGCAGTTCCGCAAGGAGAGAGAGATGGAGTTCTTCTTACTCGAACAAGGGAAGATGAGCGTCACGGACTATGATAGAAAATTCTGCGAACTATGCCATCATGCCCCTCTCCAGGTGGACACACCGATGAAGCTAGCTGAAAAGTTCCGAGAAGGACTGAAGGAGGAAATTCGGGCTCACTTGTCCACTCTTAAAGGCATGGACTATTAGGAATCCCTGAGAATGGCCTTGGACGTGGAGTCGGCGATGACTAAGAAGAAGATGTCTGTCTGGAACTCCCAAGAGGCGATCTCATCACCTCCAGCATCGAAGAGGAAGTGGGAGGATAATCAACGATCTTTCCACCAGAGATCGGGCAGTCAAAAAAGGTATGACCAGGGGAGTCACAACCAGCCTAAGAGGAACTATGATCACCCGCCGAAGAGATACGAAACACCCGCTGTGCCTAGGAATGAACAGAGGGGAGTGGCACCTCCACAATGCCATCGGTGTGGGAAGAAACATTATGGGAAATGCCCACCCCTAGCTCAAAAATGCTTCAATTGTGGGGGAACAGGACACTATGCCCATCAATGCCCTTCTAATCGGTTTGAGGCTGGATACAGACAAAACCCTCAGGGGCCTGCCAATCAACAGCTGAAGGCAATCCGTGGAGAGCGCCAACCTAATCCGAGAGCTGCTAAAAACCACAGGGCAGATCGACAGGAGAGACAGTCACCGCCTCGTGGTCCTGCGGGAAATCGTCAGCAGAGAGAGCAACCACCCCGAGGAGCTAGAGCCTATGCTATCGATGGAAATAAGGATGAAGGGAACTTGGCAGGTATGGGCATTATTAATGATATACCTGTCATGGTTTTATTTGATACTGGAGCATCCCATTCCTTTATTTCATCTTCATGCATCGGAACTCTAGGCCTTAAAGTAGTAGATGGTAGTCAGAAGTTGAAAGTAGAAATGCCTTCAGGGGAAACAACTACTACTAACTTAGTGTGCTCTAACCTGGAGATCCAGTTTAACACTCATAACGCGTTAGTTACTGAGCTGAATGTATTGGATATGTACGACGTGGATGTGATCCTAGGAATGGATTGGTTATCCGAAAACATGGCCACTATCTTATGTAGAGATAGGAAAGTCACTCTTCAAGCCGGGGATGAGTCAATTCATATCTACGGATTCCGCAGAGGTCAGAGAGTACCAATTATATCAGCACTCCAAGCTAGAAGGTTGATTCAAAAACAGGAGAGTCAAGCTTTCCTGGTGTACCTAGAGGGAGAAACAGATCAAGAATTGAACGTAAAGGATGTACCGATAGCCAGTGAATACGAGGATGTATTTCCTGAAGAACTTCCTGGTCTGCCACCGGACCGACAAGTGGAGTTTACGATAGACCTGGAGCCGGGAGCAGCCCCTATTTCAAAGGCACTATACCGTATGGCGCCTAAGGAGCTGCAGGAACTGAAGGTGCAACTTCAGAAGCTTCTGGATATGGGTTTTATACGACCAAGCGTATCACCTTGGGGAGCCCCTGTCTTGTTCGTAAAGAAAAAGGACGGATCGATGAGGATGTGCATCGATTATCGAGAGCTAAACAAGTTAACCTTGAAGAACAGGTATCCCTTACCTAGAATCGACGACTTGTTTGACCAACTGAAGGGAGCAAGCGTGTTCTCAAAGATAGATCTTCGCTCCGGCTACCACCAAGTGAGAATTCGGAAGGAGGATATTCCGAAAACTGCATTTAGGACAAGGTATGGTCATTACGAGTTCGTAGTCATGCCTTTCGGACTTACGAACGCCCCCGCAGTGTTCATGTATTTAATGAACAGGGTATTTCACCCTTATTTAGACAATTTTGTCTTGGTGTTCATTGATGACATACTTGTCTACTCCAAGGGCGAAGAAGAACACGAGAAGCATCTAAGGACTGTCTTACAGACACTCAGAGATGAAAAGCTGTACGCCAAGTTCAGCAAATGTGAATTTTGGCTGAGGGAAGTAACATTCTTAGGCCACATTGTGTCCGCCGATGGAATCAAAGTGGATCCTGCCAAAATACAAACAGTGATGGAGTGGAAGTCACCGACGAATCCAAATGAAATCCGAAGTTTCCTTGGACTAGCAGGATACTATAGACGGTTCATTGAGGGCTTTTCAAAGATAGCAAAGCCTATGACCAGACTATTACAGAAAGGTGTTAAATACGAGTGGACTGAGGAGTGTGAGGAGAACTTTCAAAAGTTGAAGCGATACTTGACAACTGCGCCTGTCTTGGCTATTCCTGAACCCGACAAAAGCTATGAGGTTTACACTTATGCATCTAAGAATGGCCTAGGATGCGTGTTGATGCAGGAAGGTCGAGTTATTGCCTATGCCTCGAGACAATTGAGGCCACACGAACTGAACTACCCTACTCATGACCTCGAGTTAGCAGCAGTAGTTCATGCTTTAAAAATTTGGAGGCACCACCTATACGGGGTCAAGTGCGCTATATTCACGGATCACAAGAGCTTGAAGTATTTCTTCGAGCAAAAGAATCTGAATATGAGACAGCGACGATGGCTAGAGTTGGTCAATGACTGTGACTTAACGATCAACTACCACCCGGGGAAAGCAAATTCTGTGGCTGACGCCTTGAGTCGAAAGGACTCAGCAAGGTTAGGTTCCCTCTTAACCAAAGAGTTTGAACTTATCCGAGATTTTGAGAAACTACATCTGGAGGTAATTACTCCCTCCGAAAGAGAGAGGTGTTCGCTGTTTGCCTTAAACGTCGAATCAAACTTGAGGCAGCGAATAATTGAAGCGCAGAGGAAAGATGACAAACTCGAGAAATTACGTCAAAGAATCCGGATAAAGGAGTCAAACGAATACAAGGAGGCACCAGACAACGCAATGATGTACAAGAATAGAATCTGCGTGCCAAAAAATGAGGAACTGAGGGATGAAATTATGAGCGAGGCTCATGATACACCTTATACCGCCCACCCTGGAAGCACCAAGATGTACCAGGATCTAAAAACAACCTTCTGGTGGGACGGTATGAAGAGAGACGTCGCTCTGTATGTCGAAAGGTGTTTAGCTTATCAACAAGTGAAGGCACTGCATCAGCGACCCTATGGAAAGTTACAGCCGTTAGACATTCCTGAGTGGAAATGGGAACATATTGCGATGGATTTTGTCACGGGGCTGCCAAAGTCACAAAAGGGGAATACGACAATATGGGTTATCGTTGACCACCTCACGAAATGTGCCCACTTCCTGCCAATTCGAACAACATATGGTTCGGATAAGTTGGCACAATTGTACGTGAGGGAGATAGTATGGCTACATGGAGTACCCGCGACTATAACCTCGGATCGGGATGCAAAGTTTACATCTAGATTCTGGACGAGTTTGCAAAAAGAATTGGGGACCCGCCTGAATTTCAGTACGGCATTTCACCCACAAACGGATGGTCAGTCCGAAAGAACCATCCAAACACTAGAGGACATGTTACGGACTGTCATTTTAGATCGAGGAGGAAGTTGGGAGCCGATTCTACCACTCATTGAATTCGCCTATAACAACAGTTATTAGGCAACCATCGGAATGGCTCCATATGAAGCTTTGTATGGGAAGAAATGCAGATCTCCACTTTATTGGGATGAAGTGGGAGAAAGACAAATTCTCGGGCCCGACGCTATTAACGAGATGATTGAGATAGTTCGACAGATCCGAGAACGGATTAAGGAGGACCAAAGCAGACAAAAATCGTATGCTGATACGAGGAGGACCGACTTACAATTTGGAGTTGGAGACAAGGTCTTCCTAAAAGTCTCGCCGTCAAATGGAATCATCAGATTTGGCGCAAGGGGTAAACTACGGCCGCGTTTCATAGGACCCTACGAGATCCTAGAACGTATAGGCCCGATTGCTTATCGATTGGCTCTACCGCCAAGTCTGGGTAACGTACATAATGTATTTCATGTATCACAACTGAGGAAATACGTGTACGATCCTAAGCATGTGATACATCAGGAGGAAGTTACCCTGAACCCAGATCTGCGATATGAGGAAAAGCCAGTAGGAGTCTTGGACCGAAAAGTCCAAGAATTGAGGAATAAGTCCATTCCACTAGTCAAAGTCCTGTGGAACCACCATGGACAAGAAGAAGCAACTTGGGAACTCGAAGAGAAGATGATGAACAAGTACCCTGAGTTGTTTACAAACCCTTAGCAAATTTCAGGACGAAATTTTTGCAAGGTGGGGTGAATGTAATATCCCGAGTTTTTATTAAGCGACTTATAGCTTAATTAATAATTAAATAAAAGGGATTATTTATTTTTGCTCTTAAATTATTCGTTACTCAATTTTCGACACCCGTTGTTGCATGCATGTCCGTTTCATGCAAACAAAATATCCATGAGTACGTATTAAGAAACCCTAAGCAACCATGCAAACAAACTTTACGTAGAAAACCCGTGCGCGATAAACTAGGGTTTCTAGTGTGTTTTGGGTACGATAAAATCGACAACTTGCACCCGAGAGCTCCGTTTCTTTCATCGAGCTAGGGTATACTTGAAATTAATTTATAAAAATTTTAGAAACAAACGGAATGAAATTCCGAGACCCGTGGAATATTTTATGATTTTTCGAACTATTAAGTTTGGAGGGAAAACGGGAAAATTCCAAAAATTGTGGAATTGAACCCACGGGTAGGATTCGTGATTTAGAGCATTTCCATGGATGTCGATTTTCTAAATTGGACAATGCATGTCAAATTAAGAAGCAACGAAGGTCGAATAACGGGGTTATTACATGAAATAACGAATCTGGAGCCGAGACGAGTGGGATCGTGCCACGTGGCACTCCCCATCACCCCCCATACCTCCCATGTGTCCTAAATGATTGCAAGGTGGTGTATTGCAGCGCAAGCGGCCTGTTCAGATCAGAAACGAGAGAGAGCAGCTCCATTTTCCTCACCACACAGCCGTGCAGCAGCTTTCATCCCACCATCTTCCTTGCATTTTTTCGATCAACCGAGCGAGATTCAGGCCGCAACTTCTGAAGACAAAATCAAGATCGTGCTTCAAGCTTTCCATAGAATCCGGAAGAAGCCGATTTGGTTAAGAATTGCGAGAGTTACAGCTCGATCTTCAGGGCGTGTTGGTAAGAAATTCCAAAACCGTAACCCTCGATAGAACTTCATGAAAACGACGATGAACCTGCAATTAACCTACATATTATTGTTCCTTGTGATGGTAGGAAGCGTTTGATAGTATTTGTTTGCCACCCCCGCTAACCAATCGCCGGAAAAACCGCCTGCAACGTTCACGGAAGGTAGGGTTTCCTGCCTTCTTCTTCATCTGCTACAGCTTCGTGTTTTCATTGTTTCAGGGAATAAGTTGCATACCATTCAGTTCCTAGTGTTGTATAGAGGGTGAGGGTGCGTCGGGAGTCTCTGGTTTGGCTGGAAACGGCTAAAAATGGCCGGAGAAAAACAGCTGCATCGCACGCTCGCGGCAGCTGCTGTTGGCGACCTTCCGTCGATCGACGGGACCCCGCCGTCGATCGACGGAGCCGTCGTCGATCAACGGCGCCACGCCTGTGTTGTCAATTGAAGGAAACACAGGGTAACCGGAGAGCTTTTCAATCACAAATCAACTTACTTGCGCCGTATCTGTAAACATTTGAGGTGGGGACGATTTTATTCCTATTTTTGCTTGATTTTGGGCTATAAGCCTTATTTTTGAAACACATGCAAATTGATTTGATTTTTAACTGATTGACTATGCCAAAACTATTTTGAATTCGTATTTGTTCCTCTGGTCAACCGAGTTGACCAGGGAGATTGGGTTTAACGAGAACTGAACCAGGTTTCGAAAGAACCCTGAGCTATGACTCTTAAACTCTAGGGGCATTGATCCTCTGTTGTCTTGAGTCAAGCTCAGACTTGGTCACTCAATGGAGTATTGATACCTTTGGAGAGATAAGGAGAGACACATTCTGTGTCATAAATCGATCGGGTCTCCATGCGGTGAGTTCTGAGACCAATGCACTAAATGGTGACAGTGGGCCGAATGGTTCGCCATTCCCAACTGGTCATCGTGACTTGGAAGTCGGCCAACTTCCGGTCACACAACGTTAAAACAAATATGTCTTCCTTTGTGAGAAAAACTGTACAGTGCAAAATGTTTTGAGATAAAACACGGGCAAATCTTTTTCTAAAACCCCGTGGTTTATTTGTGTGTGGCATAGCATTCATATTTAATCAGGTATCATTTGTTTTCGGGTCATGTCCTCACGGGGTACGTTGTACTCAGCCCCTTTGCATTATTTCTAAAATGTGCAGGTTAGTGGCAGTGATGCGGATGCAGCGGTGTCGAGGGCAGGATTATCCCAATAAGAACTTGATCCTGAGACATGCATCTTCATATGCATGTCTCCACTGCGTAACTCTCCGCTGCATGAAACTCTGAATCTATTTTCCTTCCCAGTTTGGAATAATTGTCTGAGAAACCAAACTCTTTGTTTATCGTTATCATTCGTACACTATGGCAGCGAGGTTTGTTTGCCTCGTTACAGACACCGTTATTTCAATTATGTATGTTGAACCGATTGGGCGTGAACCCTTGTTTCTGTTTGAATATCTCAATCTTCCGCTGTTTAAATCACCCAACCCACTGTAGCGCACCCTAAGTTTGGGAAGGCGAACAGGGGGCGTTACAATATATATATAGGGGTAAGAAAAAAAATAAAAAATTGAAAATCAAACCGAACAGTTTGGTTATTTTGGTTTTTGGTTCGGTTCGATTACTTTTTTTTAACAATTCGGTTTTCGGTTCGATTTTTTATTTTTTTTGAACCAAAATATCCAAAAAACTGAAATTATATATATATATATATATAATATAATATATAATATATTATTAATATTAATGTAATATATTACATATATAATATAACTATTAATATATTTTATATTTTATTTTACTCATATTTTTTATCTCTAAAGCCTCATTCCTAAATCCTAATTCAGTTATTCAAAATTTCAATTCAAACCCTATAACGCTAATGTCACGCCCCGATTTATGAACAAGGAATAAATAAGAGAATTGAGGCACATCGGGTATGAGACTTGCACTTGGGATATCAATCAAAAATAAGAACTCAAGCGAATAAGATAGAAAGCATCACACTTGTCCCAAGTTAAGCAAAATGTGATAAAAGGGTGCCTCCTCAAGAAGGGATCGTAGCTTCTTGAGTAAACCAAGTATCAGAGTTTTAACAAGATTGAAAATAACAAAAGTCTAACAAAAGACATTAAGTCTAGCAGCAGAAAGTTATCAAGGAAGTATGTATATGAAGATACACACTTCCGCTTCTAACTATTACAAAAGATGAGTCTTCTGCTCCACTCCTCTGTTACCTCGTACTCTTGCTTCAAAATCTTCCTTTAACCTGCGCATTTTAGAAATAATGTGAGGGGCTAAGTACAAATTGTACTTAGTGAACACATGCCCGAAAACATATATATATAATTTTGTCATGCCTTTATAGATGGTCGCACATGGGGTTTTAAACTTTAAAATCCTCCCATGGCACCAAAATAATTTATGCATTTAAGCGCGCTTTCAACAATTACACTATTTGCAAAAACATATGACTGGGAGGTGGCCGCCAACCACAGTCACAATGCTAGTCCATGTAGGGCGCGACCCCTTAACATGATAGCATCACAGTGTACTAACCCGTGAGATCTTTTCATACCAACCGGGCACGATCGTTAGAGACTCGCAATATGCTTAATCAACATTCAGGTTCCCACATGTAATGTTCTTCTCTGAGTGGGGTTCCCCCACAAAGAGGATAGATAGCAAACACAAAATAGTAGACAACGACAAAACAGTTAAAACAAAACATTTCTATTTTATGCATGATTTCTTTGAAATGAAAACATCATTTTTATTTTATTTTGGCCCACCATATAGGGGTAAAAGAAAGTCCACCTTAGTTGGTGTGGTCTCAAATGATCGCTCTAGTTGACAATCCTTTCCTTGCCCTTTCCTATGACATAAGGAATACGAGTAAATCCTCAAGAATAATAGATTACCTATAAACACATAAAAACAGTTCTAGACTCTAAGTCGATCTTGGACTTCTCATTTGATCCACCGGATAAATATATGAAAGAATGACCAAACAATTTAGTTTGACGAACAAGATAGTCAAACGTTACTTCAATAGCTCGTGATTCAATACCGAGCGTAAACTCACAATGAAAGTTCATGGTTCCACTTAATTGAACAAATACGAGACTTTGTCAAATGATAGAACATTACTTCGAAGATTATGATTGAAAGAATTTCATAATCAATTATGAATCATCGTACATTTGCTTGAGAGTATGAGAACTCGCCAAGTTGTTTCAAGAGAAGATCAAGTCATGATTAATCAAATCGAACAATCGAAGTTGGTTTGGATTCAAAGAGGTTTCAAAGAGGGTAAGAAAGAAAAAATAGTTATCAATGTTGATTGATAAAAGGGATGTCGAATGATATCGAAGATAAGTCGAATTGATTGAAGAAAGAAAAATCAAAAATTTGGAAAATGCACTCTGTGTCGACCGACACAGAGTGTGTGTCGACCGACGTGATCATGTCGATCGAAAAAAAATGAGTGTCGACCGATATAGCTGTATCGACCGAGATGGATGTGTGTCAACCGGTACAATTGTGTCGACCAATATGGATTGTGTGTCGACCGATAAGACTGGTCGACAAAAAAGAATCGAGCGAGGGTTCCGTGTCGACCAACGTGGCTTCCACGTCGACCGAGACAGCTGCGTCGACCGACTCAAGCCTCAAATCGGTCGAAACAGAGGCTGCATGCCTTTCGGCAAAAATTCTTGTTTTTGGCTCAAACGATTATCTGGGCTCGTCCAATCAATTTCTATCAACACCAAATGGTTCCCTAACAACGAGTCAAGACATGTATTTTAACATCAAAACATGTTGGAATCGAAGCAAAACCTCAAAATATCCAAATAGGGCAAGTATACCAAAAAATGCTTCAAAACAACCAAACCTCGATTCCTAGGTCGATATATCATTTCTAAGCTCATAATATAACATACTAAACATGCATACGTACTCATAAACTCAAAATCAAGCCTTGATCATGATATTCATAAACTAGGGCATAAACCATAACATGTTTAAATCAACAAAATGGCTAGAGGGAGGTTCGGTTTATACCTCTAGGACTTTTCTAAACCTTTGTGAGCTTGATCAACCTTTGATTCCTCGATTTCTCACTTTAAAACAAAAAGTAATGGAAATCTAAGGTTAGAAATGGAAAGAAAACGAAGAGAGGATTCCGAAAAAGTATGGTTTTACTTGAAAATCCTTCGTCGGAACCTCGTCGGAGCTTCATCGGAGCTCATCGGAAATTCTCTAGAGAGTTTTGAGAGAGAGAGTAAAAGTGAGAATTATGAGATATGGTTTCTATTTATAGAAGGGAGGTGAGGGTCGGAATTACCGAAAGTTAAAAAGGTTAAAGTGGTTGTCACATCGATCACTTTAACATCATCTCACATCAACTCCACATCTCTTCGCGTCATTGCACGGGAGACCGTGATATTTCGTCAATCTATGAATATTTATCGATCGATATTATCTCGATACAAAAATGTCGGATCACCGAATAATTAATCGAGGTTAATTAAGCTCATTAATAATAATTAATTTCCTCCAATAAAATAAAAGGGCAAGAAACATTGCTAAAATAATAATTTCCGAAAATAAATCGATCGCGATATCCTGAATTAATTCGATAGAAAAATATAAATGTCAGAAATTCAATAATTACATGTAAGTTTTACGAGGGGTGTTACATCCTCCCCCACTACAAAAAATTTCGTCCCGAAATTTCGCAGGTTACAAAAAGAGTTTGGGATACTTTTCTTTCATCTTGTCTTCGAGTTCTCAAGTTGCTTCTTCTGTGCCATTATGCTTCCAAAGAACTTTGACAAGGTTGATCTTCTTGTTGTGGAGCTCTTGTGTTTTGAAATCCATGATTGCTTCTCGTCCTTCTTCGTAAGTCAAATCAGGCTGGAGCTGAACTTCAGCTTGATGAATAATGTGTCTTGGATCGAAAACATACATCTGCAGTTGCGACACGTGGAAAACGTTATGCACATTCCCAAAGTTGGGTGGTAAAGCCAAACGATAGGCTACTGCTCCAATTCTTTCCAAAATTTCGTAAGGACCAATGTATCGTGGCCTAAGTTTGCCTCTAGCTCCAAAACGAATGATTCCCTAAGAGGGAGATATCTTCAAAAACAACTTGTCTCCAACTTCAAAAGTCAACTGGGTTCGTCTTTTGTCAACGTAAGACTTTCGTCGATCCTGAGCTTCTTTGGTTCTAGCGCGGATCTGTCGAACAATTTCTATCATCTCAGCGACTGAATCGGGTCCTAAGATTTTACGCTCTCCAACTTTATCCCAATACAAGGGAGAATTGTGCTTCTTTCCGTAAAGTGCTTCATACGGGGCCATTCTAATAGTGGCTTGGAAACTGTTGTTGTAAGCAAATTCAATCAGTGGCAACACTGCCTCCCATTTCACCCCTCTGTCAAGAACAATTGTTCTGAGCATATCTTCAAAAATCAGTATGGTTCTTTCTTTTTGACCATCTGTTTGAGGGTGAAACGTGGTACTGAAATTCAAACGAGTTCCAATCTTTTTCTGCAAACGAGTTCCATCAGATATAATTGTCGTTGGCATGCCATGTAATCGAATGATTTCCATAACATAAATTTGGGCCAACTTATCTGATCCATACGTGATCTAAATTGGCAGAAAATGTGCGCTCTTGGTTAAGCGATCCACAATTACCCAAATAGCAGTGTTTCCTCTTTGGGACTTGGGTAAACCAGTTACAAAATCCATTGCTATTGCATCCCATTTCCACTCAGGGACGTCAAGCGGCTGTAACTTTCCATACGGCCTTTGATGCAATGCTTTCACTTGTTGACAAGCCAAACAATGTTCTACGAACATGTCTATGCCTCGTTTCATGCCTTCCCACCAAGATTTAGACTTCAAGTCTTGATACATCTTTGTACTTCCAGGGTGGGTAGTGTTGTGTGCTTCTCTCATGATTTCTTCTTTCAAATCATCAACCTTTGGCACACATAATCTTCTATCGTACATTATGACATTATTGGAAGCTTCTTGAAAATTTGTGACTTTCGTTTCCCAGATTTGAAGTCGTATCTTTTCTAAACATTCGTCCTTTCTTTGTGCTTCCACAATTCTTGTTCTTAGATCAGGACTTGCCAATAAGGCTGCTATTCTCGTGCTCACCGTTTCTGGTGGCGAAATCACTTCTAGGTTTAACTTTTCCATTTCCTTGATCAAGTTTTCTTCATGCGTAATTACAGCACAAGCTTGGCTGGAGTTTTTCTGCTCAACGCATCAACTACTGTATTAGCTTTACCAGGATGGTGATTAATGATCAGGTCATAATCCTTCACTAATTCCAACCACCTTCTTTGCCTCATATTCAGATCTTTCTGCTCAAAGAAGTACTTGAGGCACTTGTGGTCAGTGAAGATTTCACATCTAGCTCCGTAGAGATGATGTATTCAAATCTTTAGCGCGTGGACAATTGCTGCTAACTCCAGATCATGGGTTGGATAATTCAATTCATGCGTCCTTAATTAACCTGATGCATACGCAATCACCTTGCCTTCTTGCATCAAAACACAACCTAGACCGTTCTTGCAGGCATCTGTATACAACTCATAATCTTTGTCTGCTTCTGGTACTGCCAAAACTGGGGCAGTGGTTAAAAGTTCTTTCAAGTGTTGGAAACTTGCTTTACACTCTTCAGTCCACGTATACTTTATTCATTTCCTCATAAGTTGCGTCATTGGTCTGGCGATCTTAGAAAATGTAGGATTTGAGTCTACAATAGACAATGTGAGTTGTCATTTATTTCTTTAGCTGTTTGGATCGTTCTTAGGATATCAAAAACAAAACATATTGAATAAATCAGGCGAACCCTATGCATGCTCCTAATATTTAATTGCAAAGGATGGATCTATGGAATACTTGAACACCGACGACTGATCTACAGATCTAGATCAAAGATGGCGATAATTGAGTAGATCTGGATGTCAGATCAATCAAAGCTATCTTGTTCCAATAGATCTGATCTTCTGATATGTTCTCTTGTTCCTCGAGAATCTGGTGAGGATACGCTACCGAGTTGAATCAGAGATCAGGAATCAATCACTTCCTCCTCACTGACCAGCCGTCGCCCCTCTCTCTCTTCTCACAAAGTTGTGTGTAACTAAATTAGATCTGAAGAGAGAAAGGCTTATATAGTGATAGGGTTTACAAAACCCTAACCATAATGGGCTCTGAGCAGATTGTGGGCCAGACCAGGGACCAAATGCAAATAATAAAGTGGGCCCTCTTTATTAATTAATTTCATGTCCAACCCAGAACATAATTAATTAATAAAACATTGTTTTAACCTTCACCACGGTAACAATGCTGACTCACCCTTTTATTACCATGTAATTTGGAACGGGTTGCATTAAACTTGAATGATCCACATATTTAAGGTTCCGGGCATTCATTAATTAATTTGGCTTATGATAATTAGCCATAATTAATTAATCTCTTATTTTCCTGAGTAGTACCACTCACTCATTTCACTTATGCCTGAATTAAATAATTCAACCTACATGGTTTAGCATAATGAACCTTGTGAGCTCCTCAGAAAATGTTCCCATCCTAAAGCGGATATGATTACCTACATGTCCAGCCTAAACAGGCCACACACAAACCGCCACACCCAAGATACAGGTATAAGAATACATGAAAGACTTGTCACCATAGCAAGTCAAAGTGTGGTCAACTTATGTATGCCTCTTAGCCTTCCATTAGATTTAAGATCATAACAAGTATCTAGAGATCTTGCTCATTCATATGTCAATTAGAATGGCACTTCTCACTGTTGATCTCATCAATACATAAAGATGTATCCACACATCAAGTATCTAGGATAAGCTCACTTATAAACTGATGTGCCGCAACCTAAACCGACAGCCTATCCAGGGACTGTCTCAGCCGTGATATTGTTTATACCTCGCTAGGTCAAACGATTCATATGATCCTTTGTGATCTCCTACACACCATATGATCATCCCTATAGGCGAGATAATAGGATATTATAGTTCATATCATATGTTTGTTATATCAGATAACGACTATGTTGATGTAACACATTTATGAAGACCAGTACATCAAACGAACACACTTAATACTTTTAGTATACAATCCCAATAGAAAATCCATCAATGAATCTATGATAGTATCCAGTCAATCCAAGAAAACTTCGAACTTCATTGTGTGTTTTAGGAGCTTCCCACTCCTTCCCCGCTTGTATTTTAGTTGGGTCCACTTTGACTCCTTCTGCAGACACAATGTGTCCTAGAAACATCACTTCTTTCAGCCAAAATTCGCACTTGCTAAACTAAGCATACAGTCTCTCCTTTCGTAGGGTCCTCAAGACTGTTCTCAAATGCTCTCGATGTTCCTCTTCACTCTTCGAGTAGACAAGAATGTCATCTATTAAGACTAGAACAAAATTGTCAAGATATGGATGAAACACGCGATTCATAAGGTCCATGAATACTGCTGGTGTGTTTGTCAATCCAAAAGGCATCACTACAAACTCATAGTGGTCATATCTTGTCCGAAAGGCTGTCTTCGGAATATCTTCTTGACGGATTTTCAACTAATGATACCCAGATCTAAGGTCAATCTTCGAAAAGACCTTTGCTCCCTTAAGTTGATCAAAGAGATCGTCGATTCTTGGGAGTGGATACTTGTTCTTCAGAGTGAGTTTGTTCAATTCTCGATAATCAATGCACATACGCATAGATCCATCTTTCTTCTTCACAAACAGGACAGGCGCTCCCCAAGGTGATACGCTGGGTCGAATGAATCCCAGGTCCAATAGCTCTTGTAACTGCACTTTCAACTCTTGTAGTTCTTTAGGGGCCATCCTATATGGAGCTTTTGAGATAGGAGCTGCACCTGGTTCAAGATCGATAACAAATTCTAATAGCCTATCTGGCGGCAATCCAGGTAGCTCATCGGGAAAAACATCTTCGAATTCCCTTATAACTTCTACGTCACTGACGGTAATGTCCATCTTGTCATCCTCATTCAGGTACACAAGGTAAGTTCGACTATCTTTTATGCTGGCCGCCAATCAGTATGCTTGCATTATTGAAATTAAGGGAATCCTTGTTCCTTTCCAAACTTTGTACAAATGTACAGGTTCTCTTCCAGACTGTCCAAAGGACACAATCCGGTCCTTGCACCGAATGGTAGCATGGTTCTCTTCCAACCAGTCCATTCCTAGTATGACATCCACGTCTCTCATTTGCAAGACGTTCAAACCATTGGCCCTTAATACGCATGCTCCAAAAAAAAATTCTAAGGTTGGACAAACAAGATTCGAGAGGGTTGATCCTCCGGTGGGGGTTACTATGCACAAATCATTCTTCGCTCTCTCGGTACTAAGCCCTAGATTCTGAATGCAATCTTTGGATACAAACGAATGCGATGCATCGGTATCCAAAAGCACAATAACTGGCGAATGATCGATCAATCCCATACCTGTCAGGTTTCCCTATTCTTCTTTCCCTTTTGGTTGTTCTAGAGCATAGGCTCGTCCTTGTCGTGCTTGCTGTTGAGCTGGCTGTTGCTGCTACTGTTGTTGCTAAGGCACTTGCTGGATCGGCTTGGCTTGAATAGCGCGGTTACGAGTGTTTCGTGATTGCTGCTGACCTTGCAATGCGCACAGTTGAGTGTTGCCTTGATTGTTTTAGCACTGGTTGCAAAAATCTAGCCAATTGTTGCTCTGGCGACATTGCGACAAATAATGTCCCATACATCCACAGTTGTAGCAGTTGGCACGATAAGCAGTTCTCCTTAATTGTCTCTTCCACATCGATTGCAGCGTTTGATGGCGAAGTTGCCTTGGCGGTTGATTCCTTGAATCTGGAAATTCCTTTGGTTTTCGGCTTGATTATTGCGGAAATTCTGATTGCCTTGCCAATTTCTTTTCTGTCTGGATGTCGAAGTCGGTGGGACATCTTCTTGTTTTATCTTTGTTCCTGCTTCAGCTGATGGCTCTGGCTTGTTGGAAAATAGAGTTGCTCGCAGTCCATTCTTCAGTGCTGCTTCAATGTTCAAGGCTCGCTGTAGTGCGTCCTTGTAGTCTAATCCGGTCAGGCAAGCGATGGAAGCTTGGATGTGTAATCTTAGTCCAGACATGAACTGGAGTGCCTTCTTCTGCTCAGTGTTCACCACGTCTGGAGCATACCTCGATAGATTGTTGAATACGTGGTCATACTCTGTCACGGACATTTCTCCTTGTACGAGGCGATGAAATTCTGCCTGCTTCTGAACTCGATACGTCAGAGAAATATACTTGGTGTAGAATTCCTCCTTAAAATAATCTCAAGTTAGGGCACCTTCTTGCTCCGGGGTGAGCGTTTTCAAGTGGGTGTCCCACCAGTGTTCGGTTTCATCAGTTAGCTGAAAAGAAATGCACTGAACTTTCTCCCGGTCAGTGCAGTCAAGGATTTGGAAAATCCTTTCCATAGATTTGATCCATGCTTCAGCCTTCGGTGGGTCCTCTGTTCCATCCAACAGGGGTGGATTATGTCGGGTGAAAATCTCCCCGATCCTTCTAGGTTCAACAGGCGGTGCTTGGATCTCCTCTTCATAAAATTCCCAATTTTGTTCGGGATGCGGTCCATCGCCTTGTTCTTGGTGTGGTTCATTTAGATTTTCGTGAGGTTGATCTCTTCCACGACCTCGTCCTCAGCCTCTTCCAAGGCCTCTTCCACGACCTTGTCCACGGCCTCGACCCCTTACAGGGGCTTCTTCAGGCGTGCATTCTGCAAAGTAAATAATCATTAAAAGGGGTATTTGATATGTGTGTAAAATGACCTATTTTTCGATGTGTGAGCGTGCATGTTTGTGGCCATTTTACCCTCATATCATATGTTTTCGTTGTTCTTTTATCTTGTTTTCGTGTTTTCATGTTTGAAATGTTGTAGGACGTGTTTTGAGCATAATATGGCATATTTGGTGGAGTTTTGGAGGAAAATCGTCTGAGTTTGGAGTCCGAGGAGGTTTGGTTCATCCAAGCGGAGCGAAAGGAGAGTTTCGGAGGCTTGGAGGAGTCGCTCGGCCGAGCGAAGCAGGCTCGGCCGAGCTGAGCCGGACAGAGGGCTCGCTCATCCGACAAGTGCAGGCTCGACCGAGCCATGCTGACAGAGAGCAGCTGACAGAGAGCAGGCTTGATCGAGTGGGTCTGGCTCGGTCGAGCCAGATCGTGCTTCCCAAATGTGCTGCGGTTCCCAAGATGGCTCGGGCGATCCGAGGCCCTGTTTGCTCGCCTATAAAAGGGGGAGAATCAGTTAATTGAAGAATTTTTGGCCAAAATTAGAATAACCGTCACGATACTTTTCCCTAGATTCATCTCCAAACATCTCCCCAACCAAAATCAAGGGGAATCAAGCCACATTCCATCCATTTGGTGAAGAATGAAGAAGGAAGAGAGGTAGATTGGATTCAAAGAAGACAACCGAAGAAGATTGATCGTTGACCTTGAAGTTTTGTATAATGAATTCTTTCAATTCTCAATTTTTTTTGTACTTAACTCAAGGTATGGAGAACTAATTTCATTAGTGAGTGTTGTATAACGGATATTGTGATGGATTGAATCGATTATGCTTGTTTACTTTTCTATGAGGGGTTGATTTGCACTTGAGCTTGTTTCTTGCCTATTAGGTGTAGGTAATAGCCAGCCTTTAGGTAGTTGACGTGAACGTTGCAGCCAACACGCGGATGGAATCATCGTGATAAGTGCATAATCTTATAATTCTAGTTCCAATCCATGTGCGGTGCTAGGAATGTAGGGCGAGAATTGACGGTCGATTGGGAGTGGCCTAAGAGTTAATAACGTAGCTGTTTGCAATTCCTAGAGTCATCTAGCGCTAGTTATCTGTAGCAAGTGACTAGCAACATTAGAGTCGGTTGCTCAACCTCATAGGAATTAAAATTCGTTTGCAACATAACTTGGTTTAATTCGGAACAATTGAAGTTTACAAACACTCACTATCTTCTAAGATTGTCAGATTTGTTATCTTAATCTACCTAAACCATTGCTTGAATTACACGATTGGAGAAGTTAGAAATTTGTTTAATAATTGATTGTTTGCATTTAAAGCTTAGTTTATGATTCATTGCCTAGATAGATGAAAATCAACGACTTTTGAGTAACCTAGCTATTGATAACCTTCAATTGAGTAGATGATATCCACTTGAGCAAATTAGAAAAGAGACCGGATTGATAAATTTAACGTGTTAATTGTGTGTGCTTCACACGGCTATCACGTTTTTGGCGCCGTTGCCGGGGAATCTCTTAGTAGGTCTTGTGGAATTATTGAAAGTTGAAGTATGGTGTGCTAGGTGTTTGAGGAAATGCATGTGTGAATATTGTTACTAACATTTGTTTGTTAATTGTTCTTGTTTGTTTTGTTGAATTGTTTGTCTTGTAATTGGTAGGTGAGTACTAACTTTTGTTTGATTAGTTGTTAGTTGATTTATTCGTTGGTACTTTGAGAGGGTTGGACTTGTGTAGGTGTCAAATGGAGAATCAAAGAGGAGACGCCAAGGAGAGTTTGGATAATTTACAAAGGCAAGTGGAGGAGATGAAAGCAAAAATGCTGGAAAAACAAAGACCACGAAAGCCTCTTCGAAGGGTATATGAGAAGATGTTTGAATGTAATTACCAATGGCCGGAAGAGCAAAGGGATTACAATACGGTGAAGGTTGAGAAGAAGTATAGAGAAAGTGATATGTGGAGGAGCAAATTGGATCAAATACAAGAACAATTAAACTTGTTGAGGAGGCCACGTAGAGATAGTGAGGTGGTGAATGAAAGAATGTTTGAGAAGTATGAGGGAAAACTCGAAGATACTCCAACACAAGAATCAACCGTTTCCAAGCCATGGAATGAAACGGATCAAGAAGAGAGAGTTTCAAAGGACACGAAACTAATTCCGAGGATGAGTGGCAATGAGATTAATGAAGGCATGGGGGATAAGAGTGCTAGAATTGTGATGAAATCCAAGGAAAGTGTGAGTGATGTTGAAGAGGAAAAGGCAATGGAAGATACGAAGATGAAGAGAGATGAAGTCAAGGAAGAGGAGATAGAAGTGGTGCAAGAGGAAGAACCACAAAAGGAGGGTGAAGAGTTACCTCAAGAATATGAGGAGGATAAGGGCACCAACGGGTTGGTGCAATATGAGGATTGTATGAAAAAAGATGATAACGAGATATCTTCACCCGAGGAAATTCAAGAAATTCCAGTTTTTGCACAACTATTGGATGAAGAGTGTGAGGAGAAGTCTATAACAGGAGGATTATGTGGAGAAATGATATTTGCTTTTCTTTCCCGGTTAATAGACGATGTTGGAAAGGAGGTGGTGCTAACAAAGAAGGTGAATGAGGTTTACGAGTTAGTTGATAAAGGAGACAGATTGAGGAGATGTAATAATGCCGATGGTGTATTTGAAAGGTCATTGGTGATTGAGACATGGTTAGATGGGGTGTTAGATAGCATGCTTGTGTTGAGAAAATTTCAAGTAGTAATGAGTGTAAGTTTGGTTGGAGGTAGCTTAGGAAGAAGATCAATCGACGAGTTGCTTCCAAGCAATGCGCGATCGGTAGAGAAAGGTATACTCAAAATTCACAAGGTTTTTTACAATGGATGAAATGGTAAGGTCGTCTAGCTACCGACGTTAAGGAAGCGCTTGTTGGGAGGCAACCTAACCAATTTTCTTTCTTTTGTTTAAATTGCTTTTAGTTGATTTTGAATAAATGTTTAGTTTGTTGGTTTTGTGTTTGTTAGGAGAAACTACAAGTTCGAGAGGAGTGATTTCCTACCGTCAACTATTTTTGAAGCTTAGTCTAACTTGACTAAGTTTGGGGGAATGTGCCGGTTGCCGGTTTTGGGGAATGTTTGAAGGATCAAGAGGAGTGAGTGGGCACCGTTTACCTTTTTACAAACTTAGTCTCACTTGACTAAGTTTGGGGGGATTGGTCGGTATCCGGTGCTCTTCTCGGGTTCACTCTTCTCTCTCTCTCTCTATCCTTACCTTTATCCTTAGTTTAGTTTAGTTTAGTTGAATTTGAATAATATTGATCATTCGATATGGTTGTATTATGATATTTGATCTACTTTGGTTTGTTTGATTTTGGATTGTGGATGATGATTTGATTTACTTTTATTTCTATTTGAATGGATGTTGATGAATCATTTTGCGAGCTTACATGAGATTGAATTCTTTCTATTCGGTTTTGGTGTGTGGATATGTACAATGGTTTGGTATGAATGGTGGTGCTAGTGGATAAATGTTATAATTTTTCTTGAGATATTGGTTTGTGGAAAGATTGGTGGATATGAGAGCTTTATTGGCTTTATTATGCTCAATTGTTTGGTGGTGTTGTATTGATGTGTAGTAGGTGCAAATAAGGAATGGATAGCGGTGTGATCGTGTCTACCGATGGGTAACGCTTACTATCGTTTCTCCTACCATTTAGTTTCAATTTAATTGTTCTTGGCATGTAGATTGTTAATTAGGATGTTGTGTGCTTGTTGTGTGTGTGTGATGAACCCAAATGAGAATTGGAGATTTGAATCATGATTTACTTTGTAAGGCTTGAGATTTACTTTGACCAAGGATAGGGCATAATCTAGTTGTTAAGGCGTGCTCGAATCGAACCTTTGAATTGCCGAGTTTTGTGCGAGGTTAATGCCTAGGACTTGACAAAAGCCGAGAGTTTTTTAGCCTTGATATTGTCATACTTTGATCGGTTGTGAGTGGCAAGGTTGAGACCACAAAATCTAGAACTTGAATATATTCTCTATCTATTTGGCATGAGTTTGGTAACTAAAAGATGATCTTAGGCCATCGATTCTTAGTCCTTCCTTTCACTTCGGGAGTATTAGGTTGTTGATATCATAATTTTGCCCTTCATACCCTTGTTTCCCGTGATTGTGCTTAAATGGAGAATTTTCTTTGAAATTATTAGGACAAATTTGGGGGGAATGAGTGTATGAGGGTGAATACGGAGATGAGAGTTGGGATGGGAATCATTTGGTATCTTTGAGTTGTGATTGTTGAGGCAATAAAAGTATTGAGTGTAGGATTGATTTGAATCCTAGAAAAATGGCTACCAACAAAAATTTGGGTACTTAGAAAAAGAAAAGAAAAAAAAGTAGGGCACCATGAAAGAAAAGAAAAAATGATGGTGCTAAAGAAAAATGAGAAAAGAAAAACAAATAATAATAAAATTATGAGAGTTATTTGATGAAAAAGCCTCAAGGTTAGAAGTGGATTGAAGAGAATAAGTTTGGGGGTTTTGGGATATGGAGAAGTTCGTCACTTTAGTCCAAAACCACCTACCTTTTAGTAAGCCACGTTATAACAAAAAACAAAGACCTTTTTTATTTTAAGAGCCAACTCATTGTAGTACAGTGGTGAGAATTGTTTCAAGCCTATGGAAATTGTGCTCGATATCTTGTGAATGAGTGAATTCATCAAACCCTAAACACGTAAGAGAGTGCTTCCATTTCTTTATCCAACGTTGATGAGTGGTTTGAGTCGTTAGCATTAACCGTGTCACAAAGTTAGGTGATAATCTCGTTCGATAAGAGCATGTCAAGATGACTATGATGAGCTATGAGGTTGTTTGATGAGATTTATTGATTGCTTTACTTTGTTTTGATTGAGGACAATCAAAGGTTCAAGTTTGGGGGATTATGATATGTGTGTAAAATGACCTATTTTTCGATGTGTGAGCGTGCATGTTTGTGGCCATTTTACCCTCATATCATATGTTTTCGTTGTTCTTTTGTCTTTTTTCGTGTTTGAAATGTTGTAGGACGTGTTTTGAGCATAATATGGCATATTTGGTGGAGTTTTGGAGGAAATCGTCCGAGTTTGGAGTCCGAGGAGGTTTGGTTCGTCCGAGCAGAGCGAAAGGAGAGTTTCGGAGGCTTGGAGGAGTCACCCGGCCGAGCAAAGCAGGCTCGGCCGAGCTGAGCCGGATAGAAGGCTCGCTCGGCCGAGCAGTGCAGGCTCGACCGAGCCATGCTGACAGAGAGCAGGCTCGATCAAGCGGGTCTGGCTCGGCCGAGCCAGATCGTGCTTCCCAAATGTGCTGCGGTTCCCAGGATGGCTCGGACGAGCCATGGTTGGCTCGGGCGATCCGAGGCCCTGTTTGCTCGCCTATAAAAGGGGGGAAATCAGTTAATTGAAGAATTTTTAGCCAAAATTTGAATAACCGTCACGATACTTTTCCCTAGATTCATCTCCAAACATCTCCCCAACCAAAATCAAGGGGAATCAAGCCACATTCCATCCATTTGGTGAAGAATGAAGAAGGAAGAGAGGTAGATTGGATTCAAAGAAGACAACCGAAGAAGATTGATCGTTGACCTTGAAGTTTTGTAATGAATTCTTTCAATTCTCAATTTGTTTTGTACTTAACTCAAGGTATGGAGAACTAATTTCATTAGTGAGTGTTGTATAACGGATATTGTGATGGATTGAATCGATTATGCTTGTTTACTTTCCTATGAGGGGTTGATTTGCACTTGAGCTTGTTTCTTGCCTATTAGGTGTAGGTAATAGCCAGCCTTTAGGTAGTTGACATGTACGTTGCAGCCAACATGCGGACGGAATCGTCGTGATAAGTGCATAATCATATAATTCTAGTTCCAATCCATGTGCGGTGCTAGGATTGTGGGGCGATAATTGACTGTTGATTGGGAGTGGCCTAGGAGTTAATAACGTAGCTGTTTGCAATTCCTAGAGTCATCTACCGTTAGTTATCAATAGCAAGTGACTAGCGACATTAGAGTCGGTTGCTCAACCTCATAGGAATTAAAATTCGTTGGCAACATAACTTGGTTTAATTCGGAACAATTGAAGTTTACAAACACTCACTATCTTCTAAGATTGTCAGATTTGTTATCTTAATCTACCTAAACCATTGCTTGAATTACACGATTGGAGAAGTTAGCAATTTGTTTAATAATTGATTGTTTGCATTTAAAGCTTAGTTTACGATTAATTGCCTAGATAGATGAAAATCAACGACTTTTGAGTAACCTAGCTATTGATACCCTTCAATTGAGTAGATGATATCCACTTGAGCGATTTAGAAAAGAGACCGTATTGATAAATTTAATGTGTTAATTGTGTGTGCTTCACATGGCTATCAGTATTCACAACCCTAAGTATGCACAATGCATAATGAAAAATCCTTTTCAAGATCGCAATAAAGACAACAGTGATGAATACAAATACACTTATGATGATGGGTTATCCCACAATTTAGGGTTAACAGTCTTTTAAGGGACAGTATTGCCAACAGTACATGGTAATGTCCAAGTTTACACAAAATTTCCACATGGATAAGATGATTCGTTATCATAACACATAAAGCTTAAATCATTACAAGAGAAATTACATCCGCATGCCCGGGAAAGTGGGCTGGTAGCACTTTTCATTAGAAAGGGGTTGCCTACTTGGAAAACTCGGCTTCCCCTGGATACACAAATTTACTTCCGCATGTTTCATCTCCCGATGGAGGAATAATGGCTTTTACAGCCTCCTAATCAACTATTACAGCTGGTTAATAATAGGCCCAAATAGGCGCCTTACATGTCCAGAGATTTAGTTCTACAATTTGTTAACAGAAATTACACACTAACGGTTACAACATATATGCATCCATAGGAAACTAAGGGAAAATGATCAGAGGTCGTCATTGGATGATCCAAACATCCCATCGTCTGAATAGTCGATCACATCAGGAGGGGTTGCAACTTCCTCCTCCTCGTTGGGGTCCTCGTCATCGACGTTCCACGGCTTATCACCCCATTCCTGCTGCCATTGTTGTGGCCAATTGGCAGCCATCCATTCAAGTGCCATCAGGACAAGTCCGCCATTTTCCTCTCCGGCTATGCCCTAGTCGTTCCCTGCTTCTTGTTCTGCTTCCTCCTCATCTTCATCCTCCTCTTCTGGTTCCTCATCCTCTTCATTCTCCTCAGCCCCATCATCTGACCCTTCCTCTCCTTCGGGATCAAGGTACTGGCTCCCGAGTCGGTCACGCATCTCTTGCCTCCAAGCTACCGGAGTCGTTGTCAGGATAAGCGAGGTAGTGACTGGCATCCAATTCCTCATCACTGGGTCCATAGGAGGAATCTTCCTCTGGGTCTTCCTTGGACTCGCTGTCAGAAGCGTAACTCATAGCATGGGAAGATCCTGCTTCGATGTCATGGGCTTGAGGCGGGTTCTGGGAAGTGGCACGCTGGTGGTGGATGAGGGAAATAAACCCTTCCAAGTTTGATCCATCCGCAGGGGAATCGTCCAGGTAGTTCCCGAGATTGGCTTGAACCCACGGTTGCCACTGAGGGGGCATCAGTTCAGCCAGGCGGCGCAGACCCTCAGTCCTAGTCACACCATGTGGATGAGCATCCACCCAGAATTTGTAGAAATCCAACAGAAAGCGGCTCAGGGAGTCTCCTTGGCAAATTTGGTAGCTTCAGAAATAACTGACTCGCTTTTCCCCCGAGGCGTTGCGGGGTTTTGTGGTGGGTGAACTTGCGTCGGGCTATCTGCGAACAGGTAAAGTCAAAAGAGTCAGGTGGTCAGGTAGAAATAATAATAGGTTGCATAAATTATATAGCGAAAGTAACGTAATTCTAAGGTAATAACTCTAGCTTCAACTACGGCGCATAATAGTCCTGTCTTAATACATGCTTATTCTAGGTCTCTTGCGAATGTAGACTATAGCATGCTCCCTAAAAGCATCTAAGTTCTCTAATAAGGCCTTTACAATTAAAGCATTCGTAATACATATGAGCAAATTTTCATGAATGCAACAATTTATGCATTGAAAACTTTTGATAATTTAAATGCAACTATTTATGCATTAAAATCTTCATGACCGTTAATAAAAAGAGATGCAACAATGTATGCATCAAAACTTTTAACATTTCAGAAGAAAGGTTTGCGCTTTAAACTTCAAGCAATAATTTATGCAAATCTTTTGATGCAGCGCCGAGTACGAGTGCAGGAGCTGGAGCTGGTAAAGATGTTTTCTACTTATTGAATAAATTGGAGATCTCGAAACAAGGAGGTCCTCGGTTCAGAGCAAAAGGAAAAAAAGAATAAACTTGGCTCTTATACCATATTGTCACACCCCGATTTATGAACAAGACATTAATAAGAGAATTGAGGCACATCGGGTACGAGACTTGCACTTGGGATATCAATCGAAAATAAGAACTCAAGCGAATAAGATAGAAAGTATCACACTTGTCCCAAATTAAGCAAAATGTGATAAAAGGGTGCCTCCTCAAGAAGGGGTCGTAGCTTCTTGAGTAAACCAAATATCAGAGTTTTAACAAGATTGAACAAAAGACATTGAGTCTAGCAGTGGAAAGTTATCAAGGAAGTATGTATATGAAGATACACACTTCCGCATCTAACTATTACAAAAGATGAGTCTTCAGCTCCACTCCTCTGCTACCTCGTACTCTTGCTTCAAAATCTTCCTTTAACCTGCGCATTTTAGAAATAATGCGAGGGGCTAAGTACAAATTGTAGAAAGTTATGTGCATGCAGCTACTATCCATGGAGTTTTCACGTCGAATTTTTTTACCATGTAGATGTATCATTATTTACTGATAGTTGATGCATTATTTATTATTTATATATTACAATATTCATATTTTGTGCTTTCCTACAACCCCTGCGTTTCCACCATCTTCACTTTATTTATTTATTTTTATTTTTTTTTTGGTTTTGGGTTAAATGAAGAAGAATAAAATATATGTGTTGAAGGGTAGTACCATAGGATTCACTTTTTTTTCCTTTTTCATTTTTAATATATAAACTTAGATAGTCGATATTTTACGGGCACTTTCTTGTGGTGATCACTGATCAGTTAGAAAGAATTAAATCATGTAGATGTTACATTATTCATATGATAGTTGATGCATTATATTTATCTATTACATTATCTTTTATAGCGTATTTTTATTTTATTGGTATAATATTGAAATTGTAAACAAATAATGCAACATATTTGTCCTAACATTCATATCACATTATATATCAAATCAAATATAATTTAATTATCTTTCAAAAGAAATCCTTATCGCTTATGTTCGGAATAAGATAACCGTAGTAAAACTAAATAATGTAATAACTAAAACTAAATAATGTAACATTATACAAAGGACAATGTAATAATGTAACATTAATAAATAGAATTAAATAAAGCGCGATGAATATAGATAATGCAACATAATATGTCATTACATTATTCTTCATATTATGTTGCATTATCTATGTTCATCGATTCACATTATCTAATTCTCCTTATTACCTTATTAATTTTACAGTACTTTTAAATATATCATTACATTTAGGGGTGGAAATAGGTCAGGCTACCCGACAGGGGCCTACGGCCCAGCCTACTTAAAGCCTATATAGGCTCAGCCTATCTCATTAAAAGGCCAGACTCAGGCTTCTTTAATGACCTATTTAATTAAACAGGCTTAGGCTCGGGCTTCAAATCCGACCTTTCAAGCCTAACAGGCCGACCTACTTAAATAATATATTATATAATTATTAGATATATTTATTATTTTATATAAAAAATTAAATTCATAGTTTGATAGAACTTGAATATTTATACTAATAGTTTATATTCTAAAGTCTGAATTAGATTCAAGAACTTATTTCAAGTTTGAAATAGATTTACATAGTTTCTCTTATTTTTATTAAGTTATATTATATATATATATATATATATATATATATATAATTTATAAAACAAATAATGTATTTCTAATTTAAAAATATTTTTTAAAAAAATTATTACATAAGCTTAAATAGGCCTCAAGCAGGCTAGTAGCCCGGCCTATTTCACTAAAAAGGTCAGGCTAAGGCCTATATAAAAGCCTATGATAGTAAATAGGCCAGGCCTAGGCCTATCGGAGCAAAGCCTACATAGGTCCGGCCTATTTCCACCCCTAATTACATTATCATTTATATTATGTTACATTATTTAGTTTAGACTATTACATTATTTAATTTTACGACGAATATATTATTCCGAACATATGTAATAGGGATTTCGTTTGAAAAATAATTAAATTATCTTTAATTTGATATATAATACATGGAAAAATAATTTAAATTGAGTGAGTTATGATTATCTAAAGTTTTATTATAAAATTTTAGAGAAAGAAAAAGACAATTTTGAGGGACGTGATTTTTGTTTGAGATAATTACAAAACTATGGATGTGAAAATTACTCTTATACCTAATAATGTAATACGTTACATTTGATAATGCACCGAGAATTTTTCACTTTCAATTTAAATTTTGATCGTTGAAATCTCAATCTAAAGATTAGAATTTTGCCTCATATAAAATATGAAGATGGTAACCATATAATATATATATATATATTGACATAGGAGCCAAGAAGAGAAATGGCTACGTTAAGTAATGCTCATTCAATCCTAACAAGAAATCTTATTAAGGCCATCTCCAGCAGCTAACTCTATAATGCAGCCCACTTTTTTTATTTTGCAGTTGAGATTTGCAGTTTTCATTTTTCATCTCCAGCAGTCAACTCTATATTTCACTCTAAAAAGAATATTCTATTTTGATTCTTCTATTATTTATTTAATTTTATTAAACAAATTATTATATCATAGTTTAACTTATATATTAGTATTTAATTTCATATTTATAATTTTCTAATTCCTAATTAAAAATAAACATTAATTTTTAAATAAATTATTTTACAAAATTATAAATAAAATATTATTTCGCACAAAATAACTATTTTATTTAATACAAATGCAATAATTGAGATCACAACATATTATTCTTATGCATTTGAATATTCATCCCACAAATGGTCAATCAAAGCATCACGGAGTGCAAAATGAGCAGTTCTATCTTTAATTTTTCGAAATCGTGCAAGAAATGCTTCAAATTGATCTATTCCTTCGTCTGCTATTTCAACATCTGGCTCTGGTACTTCTCTTTCATCATTAATAGGTGCACTAAGATCACGTTCATCCTCAATTATCATATTATGCATGATAATGCACGCAGTCATGATGTCTTGCAAATCATCTTTTCTCCAACAACGGGCTGGATTCGCTACAATAGCAAATCGACTTTGAAGAACTCCAAATGCTCGCTCGACATCTTTCCTGCAAGATTCTTGTTTCATAGCAAAATATTGTGTTTTGTGGGTGCGGGGATCATGAATGGTTTGCACAAGTGCGGGGATCAGCTGCTTCAAGACAAATACTGGCTGAAACGATGCAGATGCAAGAGGAAAATAGAATTATGCAGCTGGATTTGAACTTGATTACTGATCCTACTTCACGATCATTTTTTGAAGGGGAAAAGGCTAGAATTGCGTTTAAAAGGCAACAAATGAATCAACCAACTCCACCAAATAATTTCAACTTTGGTAGTTATTTTCCAGATATGGGAGGATCTGGATCTGGAGCTAATTTAGGAGATTTTTAATAAGTGTGATTGTTTATTTTATTATGAGTAGTTTTATTGTATTGTATATTGTGTGCATTCTTTTTATTGAGTGTCTTTTAATTTGTATTGTGTTCTATTTTATATAATTTATTAATATATGTATTTTATGTTTAATAAATGTCATGTTTGTATTATAATTTAGTTCTTGAATTTAAAATTTTAAAAATTATATTTCTTTTTACAATAAAAAATATAAAAAGAACAAATGAAAAATAAAAGAAAACCTTTAAAAAAATGAACACAAATTGAACAACATGTAGTGAAAAGAAAATATAAATTAAAATAAAAACACAAATAAGCAAAAAAAAAAAAAAAAAAATCGAAAAAAAAAATGGAGTAATGCAGTGATGAACAGTGCAGCTTCAATTATACAGCTGCACTATTCACAATTTTGCCAAAATGGAGATGGAGTTGAAAATTGGAGATGCTGCTGGACCACATTTTTCCTCCAAAATGCAGTAATATGCCATTCTCCAGCACTGCTGGAGATGGTCTAAAGAACTTCACTAAACGAAATCAAACAAATATTCGTAGAACCAAAATATCTAAATAATTCAGGTGGATTTAGAAACCTAACACCAACACATACAATTATACATTACCAAATGTGTTGTAAAAATCTAGCGGACCTCATCTAGAAACTAATTAATTAATTAAAATAGTAGGAAAGAGATAAAAGTCTATGACAGGAATCTCTCAACGTCTGTCTCTCTCTCTCTCTCTCTCTCTCTCTCTCTCTCTCTCTCTCTCTCT